>WEIB01000468.1:0-41822 GCA_015476505.1 Urochloa ruziziensis
CAAAATCTTACATGCAGCAATTCAATTATACAGCTTAAGTACAAAACAAGATATGCACATGAAATCACATTAAATGTTGCAAAAACCATTTTTAACATTTTATAGAGTAAGTGCATATCTCTTTAAGCAAGATTAACTTATCACTAAGAAATAAATATAACAACAGATTCAAACTTAACTGAGTTCACCAAAACTTTTTAGAAAACATTTTATTAGCATAACTATATTTATAAAACCATTTAAACACACATATAAAGGGTTATTTAGCAACTATTTAAACAAACAAACCTACACAGGTTATCTAACAGCACAAAAACTTCTCTGAGAAGCTTTTAACTCAAGATTACCACTGAAAATTTTTCAACACTTAAATCTAACAGAAACTAATTATTTTGAAAAAGACAAAAAGGCTATAATCTACCAAAACAACAAACAGCAACAAGATTATGCACAAAAATGCAAAACTTCACAGAAACACTATCTACACACTAACATAGATTTACCATGATTTATTGAGCTCAAAAACATATTCACAACTATTTTTAACAGCACAGACAAGCTAAACATGGAGAAAAGGCTTAACTTAAACTACACAGATATCATGCAACTCAAAAATTTACTATGCTCACAAAAACACATTTTATAGCTACTGTGATTTTCTCAAGATTTTTGGACATGCAGAACTATTTATTTTGACAGAAAGCTAATAAACTAACTAAAACTTCTACACAGAAAACTGCATATAAACAACATGATTTTATATTTTTCTGCTGTAGCCAAAGATGCAACAAGTACAACAAAATTGGTTTCACAATTTTCTCACACTCCTATGATTTTCTATGCATTAAACAAGAAATACATGTATGCTGAAATGAAAAACAAAAGAAAAACCGAAAACACTTTTACGCTTAGGCCCCTGGATCTAAAAGATCTATTACCAACCAGTCCTTTCTTCACATATAAGCCCCTAGATTTTCCAGAAAACCCCCTCGATAGATCCCACTTAAACACTTAACCCCTGCACTCTTGCACAAAACCCCCTGGAAAGATTTGATCTTCTAATTGGACACCCCTCGCCGGTCTTCGCCGCACACAGCGCGCCGCCGCGCGTTTGACCGGCGTGAACTCGCCAGAGAAGCGGCCGGAGCAGCGCCGGAGTTGCTCCCTCCCCTCAGGACCCCATGCCGCACCTCCTGGTCAAGAAAAAGCGCAGGATTAGAGTGCGCGCATGCATTCCCCACGAGCGAGGCGGCTGGCCAAGCAAAGGCTCGCCGGAGAGAGCTCACCGCTGCCCGAGGATTGGGGAAAAGGATGCGGGCAGTATCAGGGGTCCAAGGAAATGCCAATTGAGTGGCTTGGAGAGGCAGAGGACGATGGGAAGGCTAAGTTCTACGGCGAGGTGGGGTGGCGGCGATGGCGGCCGGAAAACTGGCCGGCGACGGCTCTAGAGAGGGTGGCAAGGCTGGCGGAGTGGACGAGGACGACGAGGGCGATGTGAGGGAGTTACTGACGCGGTGAATTGGATAAACACGGCTTAACCGCGGTGAATTCACCGAGCGACAGCTCACGACCGCTCTGGCAGTCATGGGGAAATGTCGACGGGTGGCCGGCGATGGTGGCGTTCCCGTGGTTCGACAGCGGAGCACAGCGCATGCCTGGGCGTAACCTGGCGAGGCTGAGCGACGGCACGCGTCCAAGGACCTTGAGGCGCGGCGCGTGGCACAAGCGGCCACCGACGGCCAGCTCGCCCCTGCGCTTTACTGAATCGACGAAGTCGATTCAGTAGCTACAGTACCCGCGAATCCCCCTCCCAAAACTTGATTCAAACTCAAAATTTCGTGTAGAAACTTTCCAAAACTCCAATACAAAAGTTGTAGAGGACACCAAGGGGAACAACTTTTGTTAAAGTCACCAGGTTCAAAAAGATTTGGTTTGAGAGATAAACTCGATCAAACATTGGCCAAAAACTCGAACTCAGAAATTTTTCTAAGTCCCAGAGCTGAATTGAATTTAGCTGACTTTGAGCATGAAAAAGAAATAGTTAGAGTTTGAGATCCTGGAGTTGTTCATGATTTTTGAAGAGTTCAAACTACCAGCTTTCAAACCATGAATTTGATTTGGTTTGAATAGATTGAAAAAATAAAAGATATAGAGCTCTAAAGTTGGCTAAAAGCTGCTGTCAGAAATTGGACTTAGCAAAATTTCAGAAGTGCTGAAATCAGCAGTTTGACCACTATTTGACCAAAAGTTTGAGCAAGCAAAAGATGTTTTTGCCCCAAACCAAAACTTCTAGCTGAGAGTAGATAGTTCACTAATGAATTTTCAAATTGGCCAAAAGCCACTTGTTTAAACATTTTGAATTTTAAACAAGCCCCCAAAAGGGTTAAAAGGAAAAGGTTCTAACTTAACCAATTTGAATTCAAAGAAGTTTAAAAACGAAAATTGACTTTTGGGAGTTCATTCAAACTTGATACTCAGTTCAAAAACATGATGAACACCATGAATTTTGTACAAAGAGTAGATGTGCATGCTAAATTTTTCAAAAGTGACACGGGGTGTCACAGTGAAGTGCTACAACGAGATATATTCTGTGCGCTTGCAGAATTAATTTTGCATACAATGACATATGTCTACGCGCTCTTGAGCGTTGCTAAAACGTGACGCTAAGGAGTGCCAACAGTGGGGAATAGGGACAGGTACTACTCTTCCCGTAGTGTGCATGTGTCTCGTTCACCCTTGCCGAGAGGAGAGGCCTTTGTGCGCACAGTTCCTTTGTTTGGCAGTCATGGTGTTCCAGCTAGTCGTGAGTTTGCTAGGCGGCCTCCTGTTCGTGGTCAGTTTGGTTCAGGGAGGTTCGACCGTAGCTTCGAGGCGAGGAGAGAGTCTAGGCCACGTTTTCCCCCGCGTGGTGCTAGAGGTCCGATGGTGAGAGACGAGAGGGTTTCACGTGGTAGAGTTGATTTTGCTAACCCCTCTTTTGAGCAGATGGCCTGACACTGGTTTGACTCATTTTGTGCTAACCCCAGTGTCGAGTCATTCGCTCATTCTCGTTCTCGCTTTTGATTGTGCAGGTGGGAGGCTTGGAGAACTTTTGGTTGATGGATTCTGGCTGTTCGAGACAAATGACAGGTAATAGGAAGTGGTTATCCAGTCTCACCCCGGTGGTGTCCAGGCAGTACATCACTTTCAGGGATAAGGGCAGAGGTAGAGTGTTGTCTGAGGGTGCTATTCAGGTGAGTGACAATTTTATGTTGAAGCGGGTTGCTCTTGTCAAGAATCTTGGTTCCAATTTGCTTTCAGTTTCTCAGCTTCTCGATGAGGGTTATGAGGTTCGGTTTAAGAGTGGTGATTCTCGAATTCTTGATTCTCGAGGTGACCTTGTGTGTATGATCATTCCCGAGGGACAGATTTTTCGTGCTGTTTTTTCTCGATCTTTTGGTCCTTCACGGTGTTTGATCGCTGGTACTTCTTCTGAGCTTTGGAAGTGGCATAGGAGATTGGGTCATGTGAGCTTTGATTTACTCACACGCTTGAGTGCTCTTGACCTTATCCGAGGATTGCCCAAGCGCCAGTTCGAGAAAGATTTGGTGTGTGCACCTTGCAGGCATGGTAAAATGGTTGCTGCTTCCCATCCACCTTTGACAGATGTTATGACTGAGCGTCCAGGGGAGCTTTTGCATATGGACTTGGTTGGTCCCGCACGCGTTCGTTCAGTTGGTGGGAAGTGGTATGTTCTTGTGGTTGTGGATGATTTTTCTCGATATGCTTGGGTGTTCTTTTTGGCGTCGAAGGATGAGACATTTGATTTTGTTCGAGATCTGATTTTGAGGTTGAAAAAGAGAGTAATGGTGGTGCCATGAGAGCTATACGCAGTGACAATGGTACGGAATTTAAGAACACTCGTTTTGATGCCTTTTGTCATGATCTTGGTCTCGAACATCAATATTCTTCGCCATATGTTGCTTGTCAGAATGGAGTTGCTGAGAGGAAGAATCGAACACTTTGTGAGATGGCTAGGACGATGCTAGATGAGCATAGGACTCCTAGAAAGTATTAGGCAGAAGCGGTGAATACAGCTTGTTATGTTTCAAATCGGATTTTCCTTCATGCTTTCAAGAAGAAAACTTGCTATGAGCTTTTCCATGGTCGTTCCCCCCGTGTAAGTCACTTTCGGGTCTTTGGTTGCAAGTGTTTCATTCTGAAGAAAGGAAATTTGGACAAGTTTGAGTCTCGTTCGATGGATGGAATTTTTCTTGGTTATGCTAATCATTCTCGAGCATATCGTGTGCTCAATCTTGAGACTAACCAAAACATGGAGACTTGCGAAGTCACTTTCGACGAGACCATTCCATGTAGCTCTTCTGTCTTTGAGTGTGCAGGTGATGATGAATTGGGACAGCCCATCTTTGAGGAAGAACAGCTTGATGAGGAAGATGATGAGGAGATTCATGCACCGTGTGGAGATCGTGTACCTTCTACTTCCACTACTACTACGACGTTCGACGACGGCCCCACTGCTACACCTTCATCGAGTCGCGCACATGACCGAGTTCAAGTGGAAGCTGATATTGAGGGGGAGGCAATCTCGAGGCGAGAAGCTCCCCGGCTGGTACAGAGGGATCATCCACCTTCGAAGATCATCGGGAACTTGGATGAACGGACTACACGGTCGAGGTCACAGAATATCTCACATTATTCTCATTCTGCTTTTGTCGCGTCTTTTGAGCCCAAAAATGTTGGACACGCTTTATCTGATTCTGATCGGGTCAATGCCATGCATGAAGAGCTTGAAAACTTTGAGAGAAACCAGGTGTGGAAGTTAGTAGAACCACCTCCAAATTTCCATCCTATAGGAACCAACTGGGTGTTCAAGAACAAGAGGGATGAGAGTGGTGAGATTGTGAGAAACAAAGCGAGGTTGGTTGCTCAGGGGTTTTCGCAGCAGGAGGGGATAGATTATGAGGAGACATTTGCTCATGTTGCCCATTTGGAGGCAATTTGGATCCTTCTAGCATTTGCAGTTGCTAAAGGGTTCAAATTGTACCAAATGGACATGAATAGTGCCTTCTTGAATGGGGTGATCGAGGAAGAAGTGTATGTGAGGCAGCCCCCGGGTTTTGAGAGTGAGAGATACCCACACCGAGTGTACAAACTCCACCGAGCTTTATATGGCCTAAAGCAAGCACCCAGAGCGTGGTATGGCAGGTTGAGGGGGTTCTTGCTTAGCAAGGGGTTTGTGATGGGAAAGGTTGATAAAACGCTCTTCTTGTTGAGAAATGGCAATGATCTTTTAATCGTTCAGATTTACGTGGATGATATCATTTTTTGTGGCTCTTCTCATGATCTTGTTGCCAAGTTTGCAGATGATATGAGTAGGGAATTTGAGGAGGGAGCCAAGTTTGCAGTTCTTTCTCGGGCTGCAGATCAAGCAAACCAAGGATGGGACGTTCATGCACCAAAGCAAGTACACCAAGGACATTCTCAAGAAATTCGACATGAGCGACTCCAAGCCGATGACTACGCCGATGAGTACGGCTATAGCTTTGGATGCAGATGAGGACGGAGAACCAGTGGACCAGAAGGAGTACCGGAGCATGATTGGCTCCCTCCTCTACTTGACGGCGACGAGGCCGGACATACAGTTCAGCGTGTGTCTGTGCGCTCGTTTTCAGGCTTCACCGAGGACTTCACATCGTCAGGCCGTCAAGCGGATTTTCAGGTATCTCAAGTTTACTCCTGAGCTGGGTCTTTGGTACTCTGCTGATTCCACACTTGCACTTCATGGTTTTTCTGATGCGGATTTTGCTGGATGTCGTGTTGATCGCAAGTCTACTTCTGGTCAATGTCAGTTTCTTGGTTCGTCTCTTGTGTCTTGGTCTTCTCGCAAGCAGTATAGTGTAGCTCAATCCACCACAGAAGCCGAGTTTGTTGCTGCTAGCTGTTGTTCTCAGTTGCTTTGGATCACCTACACCTTGAGAGATTTTGGCTTAGACATGTCCCATGTTTCACTTCTTTGTGACAGCACCTGTGCTTCATTCCAAAACCAAACACATAGAAGTGAGGTACCACTTTCTGAGAGATCATGTGGAGAAAGGAGATATTGAGCTTGCCCATGTTTCTACCCAAAACCAGCTTGCAGACATTTTCACCAAACCACTTGACCAAGCTACCTTCACCCGCTTGCGAGGGGAACTTGGTGTGTGTGCATTTTTCTGAGCTGAGTTTTGGAGGCTTCTCTTGTAGCATATGTATACTATTGTACCATCTTTGTATCTTGATATACACTTTTTGCTTTTGTATCTTGATGTACATTTTTCTATTTTTGCATCTTGTGATATATCATGCTGCATTTGTATCATATCTTAGGATGAGCTTCTCCTATATGCAGTGATTACTACAACTTGCTACATTTTAGAGTCTAGGCAGGCTGGCTAGGGATTGATTGTATGGATGGCTATGCTCTTGATGGTTTTGATATATATTCTATTGAGATAGTCTCTTTTTGAATTAAAATGACAAACTGAACTTAATCTCTTTCACCCATGAGTAAATGTCCTTGGATGTCTTGTTTGAGCCGAAGTGTCTATATCTGGCTTAAGATCATGCTAGGATGTGATATTCTTTTCAATCGGGTCAAAGACCTTTGTCATTGTGAATGTTTAGCCCATGCTTTATCTTGTGGAGGAGCATAAGCTTCTTTTTGTCGTAAAGACATTTCATGTACCATGCTTAATTTGAAAAACTTGAAACATGAGATGTCTATGCATGAAAGAAGAAAGATGAGAAAAAGTTATATTTGCAGAAAATTATGCTCATGTCTCTATGCTTTCACCATTGCACACACTTGCACACATGGGTGCTAAGCGGTTGCATGTTGTTTGCCGGAGAAGTCTCTCATGAGAAATGAACACATGGCTCCGTGCTTTGACATGACATGAGGTAGAACTTGGGTGTTTATGATGATCTTTCATCAAGAATGCTTGTCCTTTCATGTTTTTGGTGAGATGACGTTCATTTTGCTTGAACAATCCATGCTTAGGACTTTGCTCATGTGGTGACATTGTTGATAAAACTGCACAACTTGCTCATGGCTTTGTCAATTGGATATATGTCTCCACCTTCTTGATGGCAATGCCTGTGTGACATGATGAACTATCTTGTTTGCCTCTTCTTGGCGGCTAACGACCAAAGCTTGCGCGTGGGGTTTGGTGATTTGGCCACAAAATCATCGGTGGACGGTTTCCCTTGGTTTGGGCCTAAAAACCAAGGACCGAGGACTCGACGTGGCGAAGATGGGCCAATGGGCTGTGGCACCAGCCAGGGGCGGTTTAACCGCCTCCCCCTGGGCCGGCCCAAAAACGGCGTCGAGGAGCTTCGATCCGGAGGACACGCGGCGTGACTGCAAGGCTTGCGTCGGAGGGAAGCTAGCTTGCGGTGGAAGGTGTCCCAGCCGGAAAATATCTGAAAACCAAATGTCAAATTTGCCCCTGAGGGGTATGTATCACTTAGGGGTAGTTTAGTCTTTAGAGCACCACCGCTTGGACTACTAATAAGCCCCCCAGGGCATGGTGGCTGTCATCTCTCTAGTTATCTCTTTAGTTCTCTTTGATTTTCTCCTTTGAACTAGTTTTCCCTTCATCCCCTCCACCTAGAACTATTTCGAATCATTCCTAGTTTGTATAGGTGAATTCATGGTCATGTGATTGAGTTTGTGCTGCTCATCTTTATGCCATGATTTGAATCCACGAGCTCCCTTTTCTTTTTCTATTTTTGGAGGTATTTTCGGAGATATTTTTGGGGGATTTTCGTTCTTCACTTCCTTGGGTGTTTTCTCTCGGATTTCTTTGGGGGATTCACGTATGAGTGCCTTGTGCCTCTTTTGCTGGTGATCTCTTGCCTCCAAACACAGGGAATCGCTTTGGGTTTGAAGTTTCCGTGATGAACTCGAGGTCATGGTGTTCTTCACGAGATCTGAGATTCCGGGAGTTGTAGTGAGTTAGAGGCCGAGATCTTTTGGGAAAACACTCCACTGGAGGTCTATATCATCTGACCAAAATCTCGCCTCAAGAGCTCGAGCGGTTTGGGAGATCCACTTTTGATTTGACTTTTTCCCGATGTTCCCAAGCCAGGGCGGTTTAACCGCCCCCTGACCCGGTTTAACCGACCCCCCCTGGGTGTGTTGAATCGAGTCTTGTTTCGGTTCGTTTTGTGTACGTTTCGATCGATTCGAGTTCCGCTGCGTGTTTCTTGTTCCTAGGGTCAGTAGCTTGATAGTGGCTACGTGATCTTGGCAATATCGCTTTCGGAGGCATCGGAGTTGATTTGGGAAAATAGCCGGATTGGTTGGAAAGAATTTTTATCGGCTCCCATTCACTCCTCCCCTCTCTGGTCGCCGTTTCGGTCCTTCAACTTTCGATGTTGATCCGCAATGTTTATTGTTCTAGGTAAGTAGAGCATGCATTGCGAACCAAAGAAACTAAAAAGAATTGCTTAAAATGACAAAGCTTGTAGCTAATTAGCAGTGTCAACAAGAAAATCGTTCATCGAAAAGAACCAAACAACCAAGCTAACAAGGTTTAGGGATAGGTTCAAGGGTATCCTATATTTTTGGCTAAAAACTAGAATTTTGAAGAGAGGAAATCAAGTTTAGAATTTCTAACTAAGGTGGTTTGAAAACAAAAGAAAAACAAGTGTTAAGTTTTTGGATAAAAACAAAACCTATGGTTTTAGGATCGCTAAAGGTATAAGAGTTTCTCCTAAGGGTTTGGAGGGCTAGTCAAAGTTTTCAGTTAGAGTAGAGGATAGGAATAAACTTGGCTAATGTCAATGGTGACAGCGTCTAATCAACACAAGCCGCTCCTACCTCTATTGGCTCTGGGTCTAGGTGGGGGTGATAGTAAGGGTTATGTAGAAAAGGGTTTTCACAAGAAGTCATAAAAGAAAAATAAAACATGCAATGGAATGCAAGGTGGAAAATGATATGATGGCGGTCTAAAACAAAATAAAAGTTAGCCTAAGTTAACTGGCCACAAGTTTCAAATCAAAGTGATGTACTATACCTCCTAATTCTCTCTAAGAAAAATAAAAGAAAAGGAACAATTTGCCTCCCGCAAAGCGCTTCATTTAAAGTCATAGAGCTCGACTTCCTCACATACCTTCTTGTTGTTCCAATGCCATGATCCTTCTTGCAAGATATGAAGGTGTCCATGCAGCCTTTATTCACTCCTCATGCTGTACGTGATCATCACGCTCAATGGAAGACTTGCCCAATCATCTCTCACATTGTTATCACCTCTCTCTCCATTGCCCTCTTGTTGCTGCCTCAACTTCACGAATTTTTCTCCTCTGTCCAGATCAGAACATGTAGCCAAACTTTGCTCCAGAATGTCACATATAAAATTCTCTTTCCAACAAGTCTTTATTCGCCCAAAAAGGTTTCCGATCGAGTGAGTTATGCCTGTTTTACTCCGACACTACAATCTGTCCCGAGCTGTTTTCACGCGCAGCGTCCGATGTTTTTGCCATATCGCCTTGCACGGGTCTTCAAATTGATCGATCTTGGATGTGTTGGAATGGGAACTTAATGGATCATCTGAATGTTCAATTTTCTTCTCTTGTACTTCTCTGAACATGTGCTCAAAACTAGCGAAAATAGCGACTACCGAGGCATGGATGTGTTGGGTGACCTTGCTTGTATTTCTTAGAGCATGCCTTCCTCCTACTTACTTGATTCTCGTGTCCTTCGGGATTGCAAACCTTTATTTCTCTTCCTTCGACATGATCATGGCCCCAAAAGTCTTGCATATGATGGTGGTGTAGTTGATTGCATTGTATATTGAAGTGGAATGGGCGATGCCAATAATCGTGTCCCTCCCCTTCTTCCAAATAAGTCGGAGAGAGTCATCCTTATAGTGCCCTTGTTGTGCAATAAAAATCTTTACACCACCAGGGGTTTCTTGCCGGCGGAAGAGCAAAATACTGAGGGGAAGGCTACACTAGGTTTTGTTGTGGACTTTCGCTAATTTATGACCAAATCTTTGTGCATGATTTTGTTTTTTTTCTTTTGTGCGGAGTGGTTCTGGTGTTTCAAATGTGGAAGAACTCAAGAACGCAAACTAGGAACTTTATGAACTACATACCTGTGAAAGGAGAGCCTCAAAGGGGCTTAAGAAGGCCAGGCCGCATGGTCCAGAGCCCTCCTGGCCGCGCGGCAAGCTCTGCTGCTTGGCTGCCTCCTTCTCTCTGTTCTCCTGCTTGTTGCTACCTTCCTTGTTGGTCCATGTTTTTGTTCTTCACATGCTTGCGCTGCACAGTGCTTACTAACCACTCATTCATCGTCTTGCACATCATCTTCTCCTTTTCATCTTAGCTTAGTCTTTCCTCCGATCATGCATTAGGTGCATGGTTGCTCCCTCCTTTCTTCTTTCTTTTGCATGCAGTAGTGGGTGGAAGTAGCAATAATCCTCTCGCGTGACATTCGTTGTGCTTAGCCTTGGAGCTCTTCATCTTCATGGAGTCGTGTGCGTTTGTGCGAGACGTTGTGTTGTTGTTCATATTATAATTCATCGTTGCTCGCCTCTAACGTCTCCATGAATGTTCCCCACTTGTGTCTTCATGTACCAATGCCTTAAGAAGTTTCTGTTCATATCCTTAGTTTTTGAATTTGATCATATACATTCTATGAAAGCGTTGGCCAAGCTCCTCTTCCTGGTCATCATCTCCATCTCCTCCATCTTGTTGTCATCGTCTTGCTGCTACGTTTTCTTCTTGGATTTGCCCCTGCATACAGAGCATAACATATACTGAAATATATTTCTATTGAAAAGTTTATGAAATTACCTTTCCAACGAGTATTTGATCATCTTAAACGGATTCCGGATGAGTGAGATATGTCCGTTTTATTTCAGCGCTGCGTGCTGTCCAAAAAAATTTCAGGACGCGCGACGTTCCATGATTTGGCCATAACCGCTTGTCGGAACCTCCTATTGCCTTGCCTCTTGATCCGTTGGAACGTGAACTTCATGGGCATACTGAATATCCAAAAATATTCTGTTGCATTCTTCTGAGGACATGCAGAATCATGATGTCTTCTCGCAGATTGATCCGGAAATGCGATGAACTCGATCTTGTGGTCTTCGGGGCATCACGTCGTGCATCTCTTGGCTTCATGGTCACCACCATTGCTGCACCAGCGAGTGGCATGGCGGCAATGGTGCGTCCTCTTTTTAGCCAACCTTGCTTGACATGATTGCTTTCAACCTACCGCTTGAACAAACAAATCCCCACAAAACATTAGTCTTAAAATTAATTGACACACTGGCGTACCTCATTTATCATCGCTTGCTTTGAGTGTGGGGCTCAATGGCAGATACTGGGTCACTAACAAAGTTAGCACCTACCACCAAGGAGCAAATCTTCATGTATTCATCGTCTTGTCCAAGCGCGATTGGGCTTGTCGAAGCCCGAGTCTAGTGTCTAGTCTTTTTACCTGTTTTCAAGGACACAAACAAGAAAACAAGAATATATACAATAAAAAATTAGGGTTAGTCTGAAAAATTAGATAGATTGACCTAGGGTTCATGTTTCCGATCCTGGCAACGGCGCCAGAAAAGCTTGTTGGCGGCGCAAACGCACACCAAGATTCACCGCAAGCGCACGAATCATCGTAGCCTTTCCCTTAGAGTATTTTTCTAAGGTTATCAATCCGTGGATCGACTACGAACTACATAGGGTTCTCCATCTAATCTAACGGGTTAAACCTAACATGAAGCATGGATCGCATATGAGATAAACCTAAAGGATATGAATGATAAAGTAAAGGTTTGATCACATCCGCAAGCATAGGCAAAAGAGATAGCACAACCAAACGGGTAACTCGAGCCTATCGCCTTCTAGTTTATGCCATGGTGGCTAGGGCCGGCCTAGGCCATCCCCTAGACAACTTTGAGGACTTGCGGCGCCCGTCGTCTCCCTCCGGTGTCCACTTCTAGGTTTTACCGACTTTCTTTGGATGTATGATGCCCTCCTCTAGAAGATTGGCTATTTATATAGCAAGGAAACCCTAGCTCAAAGGGGAGGCCGAGAGGGCTCAAAAACACCTCGGGCAGCGCGGCCAAGGGGGGCCCTAGGCGGCGCGGCCCAGGCTGTTTTTGAATCCCCTCGGGCCCATCTTTCGCGTGCAAGCTCCTTTGATGTTTAGTAGTTGATATTCCGAGACTTGTGGGCTTGGGACGTCGGTTGCTCCGGGATATGGATGGGTCCTCCGAGTCTGCACTAGATTTGTCTTGATCTCGAAGTACTTTGGCCTTATCTTCAATTGAGCCTTGTAGATGTGGCCCATTGGAGTAGAGCATAAACATGCTTCGGTTCCTTTGGGCTTCATTACGGCTTTTGGCCTTCATCTTTCGCCGTGTTGTTGCTAGTCTCAAATTCAGCCCATATCTGCTCCAAAATAGCCAATTAACCTGTGTAAACCAAAATGCTCCAGAAATATGTGCACAAGCGGAAACGGGGTTATTTCAGTGCCAAGTGGCGGTGTTAGTATAAAGATTAGTCCAATAATATAACCTAGATGGCACTATAAGTGTGTCATTTAACAGCGCCAACACTTTCGTGTGTTGGCCCAAAAAGGCGTCAACAGGCTGAGAGGCTGGAGCCCCCTACAGTCCATGGAACCCCCGGGGTGGATATCCTGAATCCGCCACTAATGCAGTCAAGCCTTAGGGATCAGATATTTTAAGTACATTAAAGCAAATTAATACTTACTCGTTGCTTTCCCAGGGATAGTGGTAGTTGGCATTGTACTGGGATGTTTGGATCCTAGCCATTATTTGCCACGCCACACCTATAGACGTTGTTGACAGTTCGTGAAGGCCAAAATAAACCGTCAACTTCATATCAAGCAATCACCAAAATCATAAAAATAGGACTTTAACTACTAATCATTTCCACGGTTTTGGTGAATCTATGATATGATTCTAGGACACAGGTGCGAGTTGAGCGTCAAAACATACATGAACACAACATAAGGCATACTCAACAAGGCATAGAAAATCCTAGACCCACTTGTCAGGGCCAAACCAAGCCCAAACCAACCACAAATCCAGGGAATCACGCAAGACCACAATCCATGCCCACCGGAGAGCCTACCAGCCAAAGGCGGTGGCCAGCTGGGCCACCAGGGGGTTGGTCGAACCGGCCCCAAGCCCAACTGGCCCAGGCTAAAGGTGGTTCCATTTCCCGTGCAATAGTGAAGGCGGTTCCAGGTGCCTCGCGCCTTATCCTCTCCCAAACCACCTTCAAACCCCTATATAAGGAGGAGCTCACCTCTTTCACAATAGACAACTCATTCTTAGAGAACAGGATAGGTGTGCTCTACCATATGGCTACTTAGTAGCATTAGCATAGGAGGACTGTGGAGTAGAAGAGCAGAGAAGAGCCGGACTAGTCAGCCTCTTCCTCAACCTTGTACTTCATCGGGTATGAATCATTTGAGTAAGTGCCTGAGTTCGTCAGCGGTGGCGAGTTCTTGGTTAAGATTCTCTTTGTTATTCCTCGGTTGCGGGTTTGCTGTCGTCCTTGTGGCAAGACTCTAGTAGAGGGCCCCTGATAAAGATGGGATAACCCTGCACAATGCTAGAGTTCGTAGTCAAAGGCATAGACATGGTGTCTAGGCCCGAGTCTACATGTATTTGTTGTTTATCCCACGGATTTGCAGGGGTTTAGGCTGGAGTGTAGTGATAGCACACGTTTGGTCTTCTTGGTCCCCCCAAGTTTGAGTAGTCAGTAGCGCTAATAGCCGGAGGTCCTTCGTAACTCAAGGTCAGACCGATGCCTGAAGTAAGCGAGTTGTACCATAGTTTAGCCACCCTTGATCTCTACCCCTAGGTGAAACACTCAACCCAAGGCCATCCTATCTCTTGTTCTCTTGGGCAAACTATTTAGGAAACTGTTACACCTCCGCTCCCTATGAAATACACGATACCATGAATACTATCTGGATGAAGCGCTCCGGCAATATTTCCGTGCCCTTGCAGATTTATTCTTGAACGTTAAGAAATGTCAACAGCCGCCCCCAAAAACATCATGAATGTTACTTGCTTGGGACTATGGTGTGTGCCAGGCACACAAAAAATAGAAAACAATGAAGATTATGTGGCGAAGTGTGGCACTAGAAATCAGCATCACAATTGTGGCGAGCCACATGTGTGGCGTGGTAGCTCATGGCTGGCATCGAAGCAGGCCCTACGTACTCTGCTTGGCGGTGACAAGTAAAAAATACACTTGAACTATTTAAAAATACAGCTGATAAAGCTATGGACTTAGTGGGCTTGGCAATATTTTAGACTTGGTTAAAATAGCCCCCATTCTTGGGACTTGTTAGTGCAAAAAAAAACATCAAAGCCAACACACAATGGGCTTGGGCCTGGGTGTAAATGGCACATACAACCATTGGTTGGGTGAATGTGCTCAAAATACTAGATTTTTTTTTAAAAAAAAGTAGCACTTTTGGTCGCGCCAAGGCTGATGGCGCAACCGACGCATGAGTCGCACCAAATCCAGTAGGATGACACTTGTGCCACATAGACCAGTCAGCTGATTGGGCACTGATGGGGGTACGGCTACGACGTGCCACATGCTCTGGCGCGACTCAGGCTTATACAGGCCAGCATGTGGCCCTTCCTTCTTTCCCCACCTGTGCCCTAGCTCAAGTCACTAGATCTCGCCCATCCTCATCCTGATTTGGAGGGGTAACAAAGGGAAAAAGAATCTAGGTATGTATATCCTCCACTCTAATAGCTTCATTGCTTGAGTTGGGGTGAGGTCGATGATGGATCCTCAAACTAATGTGTCGATAATCACCCTTAATGCTAGCGTGAGCCCTTGGTAGAACTTCTAGAGTAGGTCCTCCTTCGGGAACTTGTGATGTGGCATGGCTCAGATATAGTCAAGGATGTGTTTGCAATAGTCTTCATCGAGTATTATGAGAAGGTGCAATCTTGTTGCGCAAATTTTGCATCTTGCTCGGCGAATAGTACTCCGCCATGAAGGCCTCCCAATCTTTGACTGTAGCTGCACACAACGCGTGAAACCATTGCAACACCTTCTCGTGTAGTGGGAATGGGAAGAGTCTTGCTCTCATTTGATCTCAATTCACCCCCTTCCATGTCAATGTGTGACATAGCAGGATGAATGCTTGAAGGTGAAGGTCGTCTTACACCTTACTAGTGAAGAAAACGAGCTTTGCGCCATTTGGATAGTTGGAATCTTGATCTTGCACGTTCTTCTGAAGTCTTCTAGATTTTGGCTGCGCAAATCTCTGATGTCCCGAATCCATAGCTCTCCAATGGTGCGCTCCGACTGAGGTTCTCCCATTGACTTTGGTGTAGGTGGAGGCGTCACCCTTTTGAACTTGGTGGTGGAGTTGCTTGTGGAGTAGATGATGACGCCTTAGCCTCGCCTTAGGATCTACTAGTCCCAGTTTCTTTGCTTGCGCATCTCGTCTCCTTTGCCTGTAAAGTTTTTCTGGATCATTTATAAAATTTTATGGTTTGTTGGAGAGGTACCTGTCACACCCTGAAATTCTCCAATTTCAGGATGTGAATTTAAGGAAAATTAATACAACGATTTTCTCTAAATTTTAAAATTTTGCCAACATTTATTTATTTTATAGAGAATTTAGCATAGAAATAAAAACAGTTGTTGTTTCTAAATTTAAATTAATTGTTCTCTGTGTGTTGCATTCATGCCGAGTTGCATCTCAGTGTTTTATGAGTGCCAAGGTTTCAAAAATGCGATCCTTAAACGTTTAGGTGCTTCTGAGAATTTTCTAGATTTTTTTGGAATTTATTCTCATCTTCCTAGAGCCCCGTTCGTCGTTGCCAGGACTCCATAAGCTTCTGCAATTTGGCCATCATCAAGGAGCTCTATACTTTCTATGAGTGTTCTTAAGTATATGCTCTCCTTAATACTCATATATCTTCTCCCAAATCAAGCTCACGCCATGTTTGATTTTCTTGCTTTCTCTCTCTTCGGAGCCCAGCCTGTCTGTATGTCCCCATTATGATTGAGCTGCCGCTCTCTATACATCAAGTCCGGCACGCCGGCCCGCACTGGCACTGTCACCCTTGTCTGCATCCCTGCGTTGTCGTGGGCGCCGATTTGGTGCTCCTTCAGCACGGCCATCGCCTACTGCTGACCAGCTTAGCTGCAGTGTAATAGGGTCACTTAGCAGGCTAGACAGAGCTGCCACCGTCCATGGCCATGAAGTTCTGCTGAAAGCTATCATGATGGGCCATGAACAGCACCATGCTGGAGTCTTGCACGTAAACTACTTTCAAGATTTAGGCTCTTTAATCTATCTATATACTATGCCTCATCTCTCTTGCAAGTCCTACGATATATATATATAGCCCATGCATTCTTTAATCTTGATTCCCTACGTACTCTTTCAGCTTTGTTACTCTTTTATGGGAAATCCCTGACATGGAGTTCAAGTAAAGCCAGATGGTAGTCTTGCAACAAAGGCAGAGAGCCACGTACGTATACAGAATAGAAGCACAAAAGCCATCTTTTCCATGCAGGGATGACCACGTCAAACTCGAGCCCAATGACCTCATGTCAAACTCGAGCCTATGTTGTTGCGGCCGCGTCGATTTCAGGCGTGCACGCCTTTGTTTCCGCCTTCCTCTGTATAAAATACAGGTTGCTTCATCCCGACGATTCTATTTCCTTTCCTCAACCAAAGAGAGACGCACGTGCCCTAGCTCTTTGGCAAGCCGCCGCAGCAGCACTGCCGTGAAGCCATCTCCAAGGCTCCAGTATTTTTCCATGCTCCGGCGTCGTCGCAAGGGTCGCTGCTTCCCTGTGCTGGCCGGCAACCCCATCAGTGATATACACAACGGCGACGCCGTCCACGCTCTCCCCCGTCTCTGCCGCCTCTCGAGGAAGCTCTCTGCCGACGCGAATCCATCACACGATCCGCCCCCGTCGGTCACCGCTGATGCCATCCCTGCCCAGGCTTCACTGAACCTTCAGATAGTCGTCCATCACGAGGTCCTCGTTGCCGAGCTGCTGCTGGAGGGGCACATCTACACCAAGATTGAATCGCATCTATCCTCAACGAAGTTGATTCTATGCTCGTCGTCGCTGTTTCCGTCGTTTGTCTTTTGCCCTAGGTGAGCATGCCGTTACGTTCCTTGTTCAGCCTCCTTTCTATTTTGCATCTCAACCACATATCCCTAGTTTTCCACAGCGCCTACGGCCATGAATCTTGTCCATCTGGTTTTCCAGCTAACTCATTTGTTCTTTGTGTTACGAGCGTTTGCTGCTACGCCCACCGGCCGGTCTGCCGAGGCAAGGAAGCCAGCCGCGCCGTGCCTGCTCCATCTCTACCGCTCTGGACATGCACCCTGCCTTACCGACCTGCACAGATCACTGGCCATCGCCGTCGAGCAAGTTGAACACGTTAAGCAGCTATCATTTTTGCAAACCGAGCCAAATAGTCAATCGACCAACGCTGGCCTCCCAAGCACAGAAGAAGCAAACGTGGCACTCCGCACCGTGAGTAGCACCTTTTCTTCTAGAAGAATAACTAGGATGCTTGCAAACCCTATTTTCTTTCTGGAATATTAGAACTCCAATAATCTTTTTGCCTTGGCCATACTTGATCTATAGAATAATCCTTGTTTAACTATAACATCCTTGCTCACAACAGAACTAGTTCATCTATCAATTAATTTCTTTTGTCAATCTTTTTGCTTCATCGTGACATTATCCTTATATCGTGCTCAAATAGCTATTCTTTTCTTCTGGAACCGTATCCTATATTCAATTCAAATCTGATTTTAATGTTTCTTGCGTTCACATGTTCATAGAATCTAGCCCTATCATTTAGTACGTTCTTTTAAGACTTCACTTTTGATTGGCGTATTGTTCTTAGTTATCTTTATTTGCTTGCTCTAGATGTTTGTACCTTTGATTGCTTCGAGTAGAAGTGTTGCTGGTTGGAAGCTTGAAGAGTAAGAGTTCAAGTCAGCAAGAGCAGAAGACAGTAAGAGTAGCTTTTCGCTGGAGAAAGGCAAGTGACCCTAACCATCCTTCTATCTGTGCTTTTACAAGATCATATGACTTTAATCGGAACATGGGAAACCACCCAAGACTTACAGTACAACCGTGAGACTAATGGGCTCTGGTCTTGGCTAATTAATTAGAAACTCTAGCTTGGGATAGTCTTACCTGTACTGTGCAAGAGGGGAAGCGTTGACGGTGTATAGCCCGGCCCTTTTTGGGAGAAAGCCTTTGCTAAGGTGTGCCCATTAGAGAGGGTTATGCCTGCTTCGTCTTGAAACATTAGCGGACTATCACTTGTTAGGGAATCTTTGTAAAGTCCTCGTTGCGTCCCTATGCAGTCACACCTCGGTAGTGTGATACGTGCCTGTGTGGTGCAGCATGGTTGGGTTTAAAGTTCTCAGAGCTTTTACGCGACTCATGGTGAAAGTGTACAACCTCTGCAGAGTGTAAAACTGTTATAACAGCCGTGCTCACGGTCACGAGTGGCCTGGACCTCCACATGTGTAATTTACTTAAAGATTATAATAAATCGTTTCTGGTTAATCTTTGTGGCCTTGCTGAGTACCAATCATAATTGTACTCACCCTTGCTAAATTGCTGCTCAGAAGAGGAAGGTGTTTATTGAAGATGAAGCTAGGCGTACGCAACCCCCGGTCGACTGCTTGTGGAGTTGGAGCCTCCATTTCTAAGATTAAGCTGTGTAATACTCTGATAGTCTTTTTAGTTTATATTGTTTTATTCGTGATACTGTCTCTGATACTCATTTTTGTTTGCCGTATGTGTGAAACTTGATCTGGCACACATACGGTGCGCACTCGGTTTTGTTTTTCAGAACCGGGTGTGACAAAGTGGTATCAGAGCTGTATCGACCGTAGGACGTAAGCCTAGATAGCAATGGTCGTTTTCCAAAGTTTATTTCACTATGAAACTTGTCTGTATCCAATCCTTGACCTTCTCCTTGTCTACTTATCTCATCCTTGATAATTTAATTCACAAACTCAACCCTTGTTATTTATTATCCTTCCTTGTCTTGCTCTTACTAAATTTTAATCCATGTCTATCTACTTTTATCTCTTTCTCTATCATTCACTCCCCTGTCAATGATTTTACCATTCTCAAATCTGTTCGCGTCACCATCTGACCTTGCTGTACTGTTCGAATTAATTCTGGAGATACAGGTCTCGGTTTGATGTGAAATCAATTTTGTTGGATTCAGCATTTAATGAGTTAATGCCTGGCAAATTTTCACGATTTTTGGACTTTCTGACAGAGAGCTATGTGCCTGTGTTTCCAAATGTCTGAATCTGCCATGATTGTCATCCTGAATCCAATTTATATAAACCTTCTCTTTTATTCTTAACCTTGATCATTCTTTACTCATTAAATTTCTATTTCACTTTTTTTTCCTGCTTCCTTATTTACTCAACTTTTTCTAAAGAGAAACCTCATGCTTAGGATAACCCTTTTCCCTTACTAACAACGTTTAGCTCGTTCTTCTTATGCTGATTGGTGCAGTTGTTTGTTTGGCATGATGATGCGTGTCTTTATGACAATGTGTGATTCGTTTCTTTGTAATGATTGTTGGTGTATTGTGGGTCTTATACTCGCAATGACATCAGTTGCCTAGCTGGGTTCTTCTTTTACCTTCTACCTCCTTGTCACTCTCCTTTCTGTCTGTTGTTTCGATGGAAGTCAAGTAGAAAGCTAAAGGCAACACCAACGTCGACAAGTAGAGGGCATCATCATCACCACCGACTGGATGGAAGCAAGTTGAAGAAAACAACAAAAGATGAAGACTCAAGATTTTGTCTCGCTCGACGATAATCCTGTTTATCTACCTCCTCCTTGTTTCTTCTTTCTTCGAATCTCGGGACGAGATTCCTTTTAAGGGGGTAGTTTTGTCACACCCTGAAATTCTCTAATTTCAGGATGTGAATTTAAGGAAAATTAATACAACAATTTTCTCTAAATTTTAAAATTTTGCCAACATTTATTTATTTTATAGAGAATTTAGCATAGAAATAAAAACAATTGTTGTTTCTAAATTTAAATTAATTGTTCTCTGTGTGTTGCATTCATGCCGAGTTGCATCTCAGTGTTTTATGAGTGCCAAGGTTTCAAAAATGCGTTCCTTAAACGCTTTGGTGCTTCTGAGAATTTTCTAGATTTTTTTTGGAATTTATTCTCGTCTTCCTAGAGCCCCGTTCGTCATTGGCAAGACTCCTTAAGCTTCTGCAATTTGGCCATCATCAAGGAGCTCTATAATTTCTATGAGTGTTCTTAAGTATATGCTCTCCTTAATACTCATATATCTTCTCCCAAATCAAGCTCACGCCATGTTTGATTTTCTTGCTCTCTCCCTCTTCGGAGCCCAGCCTGTCTGTATGTCCCCATTATGATTGAGCTGCCGCTCTCTATACATCAAGTCCGGCACGCCGGCCCGCACTGGCACTGTCACCCTTGTCTGCATCCCTGCGTTGTCGTGGGCGCCGATTTGGTGCTCCTTCAGCACGGCCATCGCCTACTGCTGACCAGCTTAGCTGCAGTGTAATAGGGTCACTTAGCAGGCTAGACAGAGCTGCCACCGTCCATGGCCATGGAGTTCTGCTGAAAGCTATCATGATGGGCCATGAACAGCACCATGCTGGAGTCTTGCACGTAAACTACTTTCAAGATTTAGGCTCTTTAATCTATCTATATACTATGCCTCATCTCTCTTGCAAGTCCTACGATATATATATAGCCCATGCCCATGCATTCTTTAATCTTGATTCCCTACGTACTCTTTCAGCTTTGTTACTCTTTTATGGGAAATCCCTGACATGGAGTTCAAGTACAGCCAGATGGTAGTCTTGCAACAAAGGCAGAGAGCCACGTACGTATACAGAATAGAAGCACAAAAGCCATCTTTTCCATGCAGGGATGACCACGTCAAACTCGAGCCCGATGACCTCATGTCAAACTCGAGCCTATGTTGTTGCGGCCGCGTCGATTTCAGGCGTGCACGCCTTTGTTTCCGCCTTCCTCTGTATAAAATACAGGTTGCTTCATCCCGTCGATTCTATTTCCTTTCCTCAACCAAAGAGAGACGCACGTGCCCTAGCTCTTTGGCAAGCCGCCGCCGCCGCAGCAGTACTGCCGTGAAGCCATCTCCAAGGCTCCAGTATTTTTCCATGCTCCGGCGTCGTCGCAAGGGTCGCTGCTTCCCTGTGCTGGCCGGCAACCCCATCAGTGATATACACAACGGCGACGCCGTCCACGCTCTCCCCCGTCTCTGCCGCCTCTCGAGGAAGCTCTCTGCCGACGCGAATCCATCACACGATCCGCCCCCGTCGGTCACCGCTGATGCCATCCCTGCCCCAGGCTTCACTGAACCTTCAGATAGTCGTCCATCACGAGGTCCTCGTTGCCGAGCTGCTGCTGGAGGGGCACATCCACACCAAGATTGAATCGCATCTATCCTCAACGAAGTTGATTCTATGCTCGTCGTCGCTGTTTCCGTCGTTTGTCTTTTGCCCTAGGTGAGCATGCCGTTACGTTCCTTGTTCAGCCTCCTTTCTATTTTGCATCTCAACCACATCTCCCTAGTTTTCCACAGTGCCTACGGCCATGAATCTTGTCCATCTGGTTTTCCAGCTAACTCATTTGTTCTTTGTGTTACGAGCGTTTGCTGCTACGCCCACCAGCCGGTCTGCCGAGGCAAGGAAGCCAGCCGCGCCGTGCCTGCTCCATCTCTACCGCTCTGGACATGCACCCTGCCTTGCCGAGCTGCACAGATCACTGGCCATCGCCGTCGAGCAAGTTGAACACGTTAAGCAGCTATCATTTTTGCAAGCCGAGCCAAATAGTCAATCGATCAACGCTGGCCTCCCAAGCACAGAAGAAGCAAACGTGGCACTCCGCACCGTGAGTAGCACCTTTTCTTCTAGAAGAATAACTAGGATGCTTGCTAACCCTATTTTCTTTCTGGAATATTAGAACTCCAATAATCTTTTTGCCTTGACCATACTTGATCTATAGAATAATCCTTGTTTAACTATAACATCCTTGCTCACTACAGAACTAGTTCATCTATCAATTAATTCTTTTGTCAATCTTTTTGCTTCATCGTGACATTATCCTTATATCGTGCTCAAATAGCTATTCTTTTCTTTGGACCGTATCCTATATTCAATTCAAATCTGATTTTAATGTTTCTTGCGTTCACATGTTCATAGAATCTAGCCCTATCATTTAGTACGCTCTTTTAAGACTTCACTTTTGATTGGCGTATTGTTCTTAGTTATCTTTATTTGCTTGCTCTAGATGTTTGTACCTTTGATTGCTTCGAGTAGAAGTGTTGCTGGTTGGAAGCTTGAAGAGTAAGAGTTCAAGTCAGCAAGAGCAGAAGACAGTAAGAGTAGCTTTTCGCTGGAGAAAGGCAAGTGACCCTAACCATCCTTCTATCTGTGCTTTTACAAGATCATATGACTTTAATCGGAACATGGTAAACCACCCAGGACTTACAGTACAACCGTGAGACTAATGGGCTCTAGTCTTGGCTAATTAATTAGAAACTCTAGCTTGGGATAGTCTTACTTGTACTGGGCAAGAGGGGAAGCGTTGACGGTGTATAGCCCGACCCTTTTTGGGAGGAAGCCTTTGCTAAGGTGTGCCCATTAGAGAGGGTTATGTTTGCTTCGTCTTGAAACCTTAGCGGACTATCACTTGTTAGGGAATCTTTGTAAAGGCCTCGTTGCGTCCCTATGCAGTCACACCTCGGTAGTGTGATACGTGCCTATGTGGTGCAGCATGGTTGGGTTTAAAGTTCTCTGAGTTTTTACGCGACTCATGGTGAAAGTGTACAACCTCTGCAGAGTGTAAAACTGTTATAACAGCCGTGCTCACGGTCACGAGTGGCCTGGACCTCCACATGAGTAATTTACTTAAAGATTATAATAAATCGTTTCTGGTTAATCTTTGTGGCCTTGCTGAGTACCAATCATAAGTGTACAAACCCTTGCTAAATTGCTGCTCAGAAGAGGAAGGTGTTTATTGAAGATGAAGCTAGGCGTACGCAACCCCCGGTCGACTGCTTGTGGAGTTGGAGCCTCCATTTCCAAGATTAAGCTGTGTAATACTCTGATAGTCTTTTTAGTTTATATTGTTTTATTCGTGATACTGTCTCTGATACTCATTTTTGTTTGCCGTATGTGTGAAACTTGATCCTGACACACATAAGGTGCGCACTCGGTTTTGTTTTTCAGAACCGGGTGTGGCAGTACCTGTCCATCACCTATTAGGGTTAGTGAAAGAAAAAATATATATATAAGATCAAAAAGAAAAGAAAGGTATATACGGGGATTAGATTGGTCTTTTGAAGAAAATCTGAATAAGAGATCTAAAAGAAATAAATAAAAAATAACTAAAAAAGTGTTATGTGCAGATGCATTGTTAAACTAGAACTCGATTATTAGTTCTTGACAGCAATCCCAAAAAGGCTTGTTGGCCGCTATTAGCGCACCAGTTTGTGAACCCCAAGCGTACGGATTAGTAGTGGCTCTTCCCTCAGAGTAATCCCCCAAGTTTATCAAACTGTGGAACTTATAATGCAAGAATCAATCTAAGTAGCATAGAAAACGAAGACGTGAAAGACGATTTCAGATCTAGTTTACTAAACACCAGAGGTAGCAAGAGTAAGCAAAAGATAATCAATCTAGTGTTACCTAGACCATGCAATTTTCATAGTTCCGAGCATAAGATTGAACGAAGATAAATGAAAATCTCATTAAGAAATGTATTTAAATCATAACCACCGATTATAGCCCAAAAAGTGGCCACCTTACACGATCATAGATCTTATTACGATCCTCCTTATCGGCACGGGTACTTTAAGGGCACTTTCATGAAGAAAGTGTTGAACTCCTTGGTAGATTTGGCATGAACTCCAACCAATCTATCTCGATAATAGATTGACAAATAGGCAAAACCAAGAGAAGAACAAAATCATAGAAAGGGGTACTACGAATGATTACACATCACCAAATCACTAGCGGCACTTCACCCATTGAGGACCCGGTGTGTCCGAGGACCGGTGGATGGTCGCTTCCTGGTGTGATGAGTGATTGATAATGTGGTGTGGATTGACGTTTCCCTTGGCTCAAGTATTGCAGGTGTAGAATGCGGCTTGATTGCATTGGTGCAGGTGAATAACAGGCGCGAAAGGTCTTCGCCATGGCGGCCTCCGAGGAGCGGAGAGACAAGTAGGCTTGGTTTGAGGGACCCGGTGGCCAGATGGATTAAGTGCGGTTCACATGCTGGCAAGAACGAGCAAGGGGACTTGGTTCCAGTGCGAGGTAGCGGCTCACAAGTGAAGCTCGTACGCGGACGTGAAGCCGGTGCAAGGTGGCGGCTAACGACCGAAGCTTGTACGCGGGGTTTGGTGATATGGCCACAAAATCATCGGTGGACGGTTTCCCTTGGTTTGGGCCTCAAAACCAAGGCCGAGAACTCGACGAGGCGAAGTTTGGGCAGCTAGGCTGAGGTGACAAGCCAGGGGCGGTTTAACCACCCCCCAGGGGCAGTTTAACCGCCTCCCCCTGGGCCGGCCCAAAATCGGCGTCGAGGAGCTTCGATCCAGAGGACACGCGGTGTGACTACAAGGCTTGCGTCGGAGGGAAGCTAGCTTGCGGTGGAAGGTGTCCCAGCAGGAAAATATCTGAAACCAAATGTCAAATTTGCCCTGAGGGGTATATATCACTTAGGGGTAGTTTAGTCTTTAGAGCACAACCACTTGGACTACTAATAGGCCCCCTAGGGCTTGGTGGCTGTCATATCTCCAGTCATCTCTTTAGTTATCTCTTTGATTTTCTCTTTGAACTAGTTTTCCCCTTCATCCCCTCCACCCAGAACTATTTCGAATCATTCGTAGTTTGTATAGGTGAATTCATGGCTTGTTGATTGAGCTTGTTCAGTTCACCTTCGTGTCATGATTTGAATCCACGAGCTCCCTTTTCTTTTTCTATTTTCGAATGTATTTTCGGAGTAATTTTTGGGGGATTTTCGTTCTTCACTTCCTTCGGCGATTTCTCTCAAATTTCTTTAGGGGAATCACGTATGAGTGCCTTGTGCCTCTTTTGCTGGTGATCTCTTGCCCCCAAACGCGGGGAATCGCTTTGGATTTGAAGTTTTCGGGATGAACTCGAGGTCATGGTGTTCTTCCTTAGCTTTGAGATTCCGGGAGTTCTAGTGAGTTAGAGGCCGAGATCTTTTGGGAAAACACTCCACTGGAGGTGCATATCATCTGACCAAAATCTCGACTTAAGAGCTCAAGCGGTTTGGGAGATCCACTTTCGATTTGACTTTTTCCCGAGGCTCCCAGGGCAGGCCGGTTTAACCGCCCCCCTGGCAGCACAAGGGTTGAGTTGTTTTGGTTCGGTTTGTGTTCGTTTCGATCGATTCAAGTTCCGCTGCGTCTTTCTTGTTCCTAGGGTCAGTAGCTTGACAGTGGCTACGTGATCTTGGCAAGATCGCTTTCGGAGGCGTCAAAGTTGATTTGGGAGAATAGCCGGATTGGTTGGAAAGAATTTTTATCGGCGCCCATTCACTCCCCCCCTCTCTGGTCGCCGTTTCGGTCCTTCACCCATGAGTATTCCCAAGGGTGTCGTATTTCCCAAAGGAAGACGATCGGTTAAAAATATTGTTGCATACATGAGTATAACGATAGCATGGATAGAATCATATACAAAGGACATGCGTAAGAATATATGATAAAGTGGGTAGTATGACACACATGGGATCATCTCAGGTAATAACTAGGCTAGGGAGAACGACTAATAGTTAGCATCTAGGTTCTAAAGTACTTCCTATACACTACACAAATCAACTTAGAGGAAGATTACATATACATGAACAGAGTATGCCTATGGACCCAAGTACTTGGGGAGATAACCCCCTCGTCACTTACGCATGACAAGATTGTTACTCATTTCATGAACTCCTATAGTGATACCCGAACGTGGGGGATTTCGGAGAGTCCAACAGGGCTGTCACCACCTGCGGCCTACCCCAGCAAAACATGGGGCACACTCATATTTATTCATTGATTCCAACCCGAGCTTCATGCTTGCATTGTTCACAGCACCTTGATCATTCTGGACAAATAAGACTATGATCAATGCGGCCGTAAGAACGGCTGGCAAACTCATACCGTGGCAAAGATCATGGAAACTATTCAGCATAATAAACCATATTCTAATTAAACTAGAGCAAAGTCTAACAAGCATGATGGCACTCAATTCTATAGTATCAATGCAAGGGTATATGATTAACTTAAGAACATATAAGCCATGCATCATATCAGAGCAAGAACTTGAACACAACTCATTCATGTCATGACAGAGACAAATATAACATAAAGAAGATATATCACTGAAGTAGGTCAAAGTCATCATAGAACTAGAGCATACAAGAGCCATGCCCTAGTTCCAAGATCACTAGAACCAAAATAAGCATGGATCGCATATGAGGTAAACCTAAAGGATATGAATGATAAAGTAAAGGTTTGATCACATCCGCAAACATAGGCAAAAGAGATAGCACAACCAAAGGGGTAACTCGAGCCTATCGCCTTCTAGTTGTAGTTCTCGCTAGATTGGCAAGCAAAACATGGTTCTCATCCAAAGCATCTTTAAACCTCCACCCTCCAGTCCAACTCCCGAGGACGCCACCCTACACGAGCCACACCCTTTCACGATGCTCCCCATCGGTGTGGTTAGTTACAAGGGCACGAGCATAAGCTCGTGTCATACCACTCGATAGATCCAGTATGCAATTCTAGTCACCGCGACTACAAGAACATCCTATGCAGTCTATGCATGCCATAGATTGAAACAAGCACAACCGAGAGATTATGAAATCATAAAAGGAGGCAAATGGATCACTATTGAATCGGAACACATCTATTACTTTACCATGAATGATTGTTCATCACAAGACATCAACCGTTGCACCAACTTGTGACTTCTAGCTCTTGAACTCCACCTTGGCACAACCACACAGGGATGCCATGGTGGCTAGGGCCGGCCTAGGCCATCCCCTAGACAACTTTGAGGACTTGCGGCGGCCGTCGTCTCCCTCCGGTGTCCACTTCTAGGTTTTACCGACTTTCTTTGGATGTATGATGCCCTCCTCTAGAAGATTGGCTATTTATATAGCAAGGAAACCCTAGCTCGAAGGGGAGGCCGAGAGGGCTCAAAAACACCTCGGGCAGCGCGGCCAAGGGTGCCCTAGGCCGCGCGGCCCAGGCTGTTTTTGGATCCCCTCGGGGCCATCTTTCGCGTGCAAGCTCCTTTGATGTTTAGTAGTTGATATTCCGAGACTTGTGGGCTTGGGACGTCGGTTGCTCCGGGATATGGATGGGTCCTCCGAGTCTGCACTCGATTTGTCTTGATCTCGAAGTACTTTGGCCTTATCTTCAATTGAGCCTTGTAGAGGTGGCCCATTGGAGTAGAGCATAAACATGCTTCGGTTCCTTTGGGCTTCATTATGGCTTTTGGCCTTCATCTTTCGCCGTGTTGTTTGCTAGTCTCGAATTCAGCCCATATCCACTCCAAAATAGCCAATTAACCTGTGTAAACCAAAATGCTCCAGAAATATGTGCACAAGCGAAAACAGGGTTATTTCAGTACCAAGTGGCGGGGTTAGTATAAAGATTAGTCCAATAATATAACCTAGATGGCACTATAAGTGTGTCATTTAACAGCGCCAACACTTTCGTGTGTTGGCCCAAAAAGGCGTCAACAGGCTGAGAGGCTGGAGCCCCCTACAGTCCATGGAACCCCCGGGGTGGATATCCTGAATCCGCCACTAATGCAGTCAAGCCTTAGGGATCAGATATTTTAAGTACATTAAAGCAAATTAATACTTACTCGTTGCTTTCCCACGGATAGTGGTAGTTGGCATTGTACTGGGTTGTTTGGATCCTAGCCATTATTTGCCACGCCACACCTATAGACGTTGTTGACAGTTCGTAAGGGCCAAATAAACCGTCAACTTCATATCAAGCAATCACCAAAATCATAAAAATAGGGCTTTAACTACTAATCATTTCCACGGTTTTGGTGCATCTATGATATGATTCTAGGACACAGGTGCGAGTTGAGCGTCAAAACATACATGAACACAACATAAGGCATACTCAACAAGGCATAGAAAATCCTAGACCCACTTGTCAGGGCCAAACCAAGCCCAAACCAACCACAAATCCAGGGAATCACGCAAGACCACAATCCATGCCCACCGGAGAGCCTACCAGCCAAAGGCGGTGGCCAGCTGGGCCACCAGGAGGTTGGTCGAACCGGCCCCAAGCCCAACTGGCCCAGGCTAAAGGCGGTTCCATTTCCCATGCAATAGTGAAGGTGGTTCCAGGTACCTCGCGCCTTATCCTCTCCCAAACCACCTTCAAACACCTATATAAGGAGGAGCTCACCTCTTTCACAATAGACAACTCATTCTTAGAGAACAAGATAGGTGTGCTCTACCATATGGCTACTTAGTAGCATTAGCATAGGAGGACTGTGGAGTAGAAGAGCAGAGAAGAGCCAGACTAATCAGCCTCTTCCTCAACCTTGTACTTCGTCGGGTATGAATCATTTGAGTAAGTGCCCGAGTTCGTCAGCGGTGGCGAGTTCTTGGTTAAGATTCTCTTTGTTATTCCTCAGTTGCGGGTTTGCTGTCGTCCTTGTGGCAAGACTCTAGTAGAGGGCCCCTGATAAAGATGGGATAACCCTGCACAATGCTAGAGTTCGTAGTCAAAGGCATAGACATGGTGTCTAGGCCCGAGTCTACATGTATTTGTTGTTTATCCCACGGATTTGCAGGGGTTTAGGCTGGAGTGTAGTGATAGCACACGTTTGGTCTTCTTAGTCCCCCAAGTTTGAGTAGTTAGTAGCGCTAATAGCCGGAGGTCCTTCGTAACTCAAGGTCAGACCGATACCTGAAGTAAGCGAGTTGTACCATAGTTTAGCCACCCTTGATCTCTACCCCTAGGTGAAACACTCAACCCAAGGCCATCCTATCTCTTGTTCTCTTGGGCAAACTATTTAGGAAACCGTTACACCTCCGCTCCCTATGAAATACACGATACCATGAATACTATCTGGATGAAGCGCTCTGACAATATTTCCGTGCGCTTGCAGATTTATTCTTGAACGTTAAGAAATATCAACAGCCACCCCCAAAAACATCATGAATGTTACTTGCTTGGGACTATGGAGTGTGCCAGGCACACAAAAAATAGAAAACAATGAAGATTATGTGGCGAAGTGTGGCACTAGAAATCAGCACCACAATTGTGGCGAGCCACATGTGTGGCGTGGTAGCTCATGGCTGGCATCGAAGCAGGCCCTACGTACTCTGCTTGGCCTGTTGGGTGACAAGTAAAAATACACTTGAACTATTTAAAAATATAGCTGATAAAGCTATGGACTTAGTGGGCTTGGCAATATTTTAGACTTGGTTAAAATAGCCCTCATTCTTGGGACTTGTTAGTGCAAAAAAAACATCAAAGCCAACAGAGACACTCTAATGATTCATACAATGGGCTTGGGCCTGGGTGTAAATGGCACATACAACCATTGGTTGGGTGAATGTGCTCAAAATACTAGATTTTTTTTTTAAAAAAAGGTAGCACTTTTGGTCGCGCCAAGGTTGATGGCGCAACCGACGCAAGAGTCGCACCAAATGCAGTAGGATGACACTTGTGCCACATAGACCAGTCAGCTGATTGGGCACTGATGGGGGTACGGCTACGACGTGCCACATGCTCTGGCGCGACTCAGGCTTTTACAGGCCAGCATGTGGCCCTTCCTTCTTTCCCCACCTGTGCCCTAGCTCAAGTCACTAGATCTCGCCCATCCTTGGCCTGATTTGGAGGGGTAACAAAGGGAAAAAGACTCTAGGTTTGTATATCCTCCACTGTAATAGCTTCATTGCTTGAGTTGGGGTGAGGTCAATGATGGATCCTCAAACTAATGTGTCGATAATCACCCTTAATGCTAGCGTGAGCCCTTGGTAGAACTTCTAGAGTAGGTCCTCCTTTGGGAACTTGTGATGTGGCATGGCTCAGATATAGTCAAGGATGTGTTTGCAATAGTCTTCATCGAGTATTATGAGAAGGTGCAATCTTGTTGCGCAAATTTTGCATCTTGCTCGGCGAATAGTACTCCACCATGAAGGCCTCCCAATCTTGGACTGTAGCTGCACACAACGCGTGAAACCATTGCAACACCTTCTCGTGTAGTGGGAATAGGAAGAGTCTTGCTCTCATTTGATCTCAATTCACCCCCTTCCATGTCAAGGTGTGACATAGCAGGATGAATGCTTCAAGGTGAAGGTCGTCTTACACCTTACTAGTGAAGAAAACGAGCTTTGCGCCATTTGGATAGTTGGAATCTTGATCTTGCACGTTCTTCCGAAGTCTTCTAGATTTTGGATGCGCAAATCTCTGATGTCCCGAATCCATAGCTCTCCAATGGTGTGCTCCGACTGAGGTTCTCTCATTGACTTTGGTGTAGGTGGAGGCGTCACCCTTTTGAACTTGGTGGTGGAGTTGCTTGTGGAGTAGATGACGACGCTTTAGCCTCGCCTTAGGATGTACTAGTCCCAGTTTCTTTGCTTGCGCTTCTCGTCTCCTTTGCCTGTAAAGTTTTTTGGATCATTTATAAAATTTTATGGTTTGTTGGAGAGGTACCTGTCCATCACCTATTAAGGTTAGTGAAAGAAAATATATATATAAGATCAAAAAGAAAAGAAAGGTATATACGGGGATTAGATTGGTCTTTTGAAGAAAATCTGAATAAGAGATCTAAAAGAAATAAATAAAAAATAAGTAAAAAAGTGTTATGTGCAGATGCATTGTTAAACTAGAACTCGATTATTAGTTCTTGACAGCAATGCCAAAAAGGCTTGTTGGCCGCTATTAGTGCACCAGTTTGTGAACCCCAAGCGTACAGATTAGTAGTGGCTCTTCCCTCAAAGTAATCCCCCAAGTTTATCAAACTGTGGAACTTATAATGCAAGAATCAATCTAAGTAGCATAGAAAACAAAGACGTGAAAGACGATTTCAGATCTAGTTTACTAAACACCAGAGGTAGCAAGAGTAAGCAAAAGATAATCAATCTAGTGTTACCTAGACCATGCAATTTTTATAGTTCCGAGCATAAGATTGAACAAAGATAAAGTAAATCTCATTAAGAAATGTATTTAAATCATAACCTCCGATTATAGCCCAAAAGGTGGCCACCTTACACGATCATAGATCCTATTACGATCCTCCTTATAGGCACGTGTACTTTAAGGGCACTTTCATGAAGAAAGTGTTGAACTCCTTGGTAGATTTGGCATGAACTCCAACCAATCTATCTCGATAATAGATTGACAAATAGGCAAAACCAAGAGAAGAACAAAATCATAGAAAGGGGTACTTTGATGGCTAGGAATCGGAAACATGTTGAACGAATGATTACACATCACCAAATCACTAGCGGGATCCTACCTTGATCTGTTAATCCTAGCTCCAAAACTCTGACAGGGATCTTTCTTGCAGGATCCCCATGTCGGCTAGGGTAAAACACTAGAGAACTAGCATGGCCCTCGGCTCTCTGAAATGACATCTAGCTTCTTTGCTCCTCGACGTCGAATGCAAAAATGAGTTGATGCATGGGGATTGGAATAGGGGTATTTATAGCCCGAGGGACCAATGGGTCAAAGGGGAGGCCGAGGTGGCATAGGAAAAATCTAGGCTGGTCGAGCTAGGTGAACTAGGGAAATTAGCCTAGGTCATTCCTACGGCCCCTCGAACCCAACTTATTTGACAAGTCTTCGTAGTCCTACTGGAGTCTTCCTTTCGCTAACATGCGGCCCTGGCATGTCGGTTGCTTCACGATAAGAATGGGTCTTAATAACTTTCCAAATCTTCATTTGACTCGTCCTAATCCCAAATTCACTTGGCCTTAACTTCATAGACTTACCCCTTAAGCATTCATAGAGCTTGCCTCGCCAGAGATGAGCATGAATGGGCTTCAAAACACCCTTGGCCTATCAGCCTAGGTACTTTTCAGGTCCTCTAGCCTTCATCTAGGTCAATGTTGGTTTTCAGCCTTGGTGACATTTACTAATGTTACTACTAGAATTGGGGTTCCAGCAGTGGCACCAGGACATGTCTATGGTAATCTAACAAATGGGAAGAGAATTCGCAAGCGCATGCATATACCATAGTAGCACTTCACCCATTGAGGACCCAGTGTATCCGAGGACCGGTGGATGGTCACTTCCTGGTGTGATGAGTGATTGATAATGTGGTGTGGATTGACGTTTCCCTTGGCTCAAGTATTGCAGGTGTAGAATGCGGCTTGATTGCATTGGTGCAGGTGAAGAACAGGCGCGAAAGGTCTTCGCCATAGCGGCCTCCGAGGAGCGGAGAGACAAGTAGGCTTGGTTTGAGGGACCCGGTGGCCAGATGGATTAAGTGCGGTTCACATGCTGGCAAGAACGAGCAAGGGGACTTGGTTCCAGTGCGAGGTAGCGGCTCACAAGTGAAGCTCGTACGCAGACGTGAAGCCGGTGCAAGGTGGCGGCTAACGACCGAAGCTTGTACGCGGGGTTTGGTGATATGGCCACAAAATCATCGGTGGACGGTTTCCCTTGGTTTGGGCCTCAAAACCAAGGCCGAGAACTCGACGAGGCGAAGTTTGGGCAGCTAGGCTGAGGTGACAAGCCAGGGGCGGTTTAACCACCCCCCAGGGGCAGTTTAACCGCCTCCCCCTAGGCCGGCCCAAAATCGGCGTCGAGGAGCTTCGATCCAGAGGACACGCGGTGTGACTACAAGGCTTGCGTCGGAGGGAAGCTAGCTTGCGGTGGAAGGTGTCCCAGCAGGAAAATATCTAAAACCAAATGTCAAATTTGCCTTGAGGGGTATATATCACTTAGGGGTAGTTTAGTCTTTAGAGCACAACCACTTGGACTACTAATAGGCCCCTAGGGCTTGGTGGCTGTCATATCTCCAGTCATCTCTTTAGTTATCTCTTTGATTTTCTCTTTGAACTAGTTTTCCCCTTCATCCCCTCCACCTAGAACTATTTCGAATCATTCGTAGTTTGTATAGGTGAATTCTTGATTTGTTGATTGAGCTTGTTCAGTTCATCTTCGTGTCATGATTTGAATCCACGAGCTCCCTTTTCTTTTTCTATTTTCGAATGTATTTTCGGAGTAATTTTTGGGGGATTTTCGTTCTTCACTTCCTTCGGCGATTTCTCTCAAATTTCTTTAGGGGATTCACGTATGAGTGCCTTGTGCCTCTTTTGCTGGTGATCTCTTGCCCCAAACGCGGGGAATCGCTTTGGATTTGAAGTTTTCGGGATGTACTCGAGGTCATGGTGTTCTTCCTTAGATTTGAGATTTCGGGAGTTCTAGTGAGTTAGAGGCCGAGATCTTTTGGGAAAACACTCCACTGGAGGTGCATATCATCTGACCAAAATCTCGACTTAAGTGCTCAAGCGGTTCGGGAGATCCACTTTTGATTTGACTTTTTCCCGAGGCTCCCAGGACAGGCCGGTTTAACCGCCCCCCTGGCAGCACAAGGGTTGAGTTGTTTTGGTTCGGTTTGTGTTCGTTTCGATCGATTCGAGTTCCGCTGCGTCTTTCTTGTTCCTAGGGTCAGTAGCTTGATAGTGGCTACGTGATCTTGGCAAGATCGCTTTCGAAGGCGTCAAAGTTGATTTGGGAGAATAGCCGGATTGGTTGGAAAGAATTTTTATCGGCGCCCATTCACTCCCCCCCTCTCTGGTCGCCGTTTCGGTCCTTCACCCATGAGTATTCCCAAGGGTGTCGTATTTCCCAAAGGAAGACGATCGGTTAAAAATATTGTTGCATACATGAGTATAACGATAGCATGGATAGAATCATATACAAAGGACATGCGTAAGAATATATGATAAAGTGGGTAGTATGACACACATGGGATCATCTCAGGTAATAACTAGGCTAGGGAGAATGACTAATAGTTAGCATCTAGGTTCTAAAGTACTTCCTATACACTACACAAATCAACTTAGAGGAAGATTACATATACATGAACAGAGTATGCCTATGGACCCAAATACTTGGGGAGATAACCCCCTCGTCACTTACGCATGACAAGGTTGTTACTCATTTCATGAACTCCTACAGTGATGCCCGAACGTGGAGGATTTCGGAGAGTCCAACAGGGCTGTCACCACCTGCGCCCTACCCCGGCCAAACCATGGGGCACACTCATATTTATTCATTGATTCCAATCCGAGCTTCATGCTTGCATTGTTCATAGCACTTTGATCATTCTGGACAAATAAGACTATGATCAATGCGGCCGTAAGAACGGCTGGTAAACTCATACCGTGGCAAAGATCATGGAAACTATTCAGCATAATAAACCATATTCTAATTAAACTAGAGCAAAGTCTAACAAGCATGATGGCACTCAATTCTATAGTATCAATGCGAGGGTATATGATTAACTTAAGAACATATAAGCCATGCATCATATCAGAGCAAGAACTTGAACACAACTCATTCATGTCATGACAGAGACAAATATAACATAAAGAAGATATATCACTGAAGTAGGTCAAAGTCATCATAGAACTAGAGCATACAAGAGCCATGCCCTGGTTCCAAGATCAACTAGAACCAAAATAGAGCTACTCTAGCCTAATCACTAAGCCTAGTGCCTAAAGGAAGAGAGTGATTGTCCAAAGGTGTGTGTGTCTCATTTGGAGCCCCTGCATGCATATTGATAGGCCTCAAGGAGCAACTCCTCGAGCGAATATTTCAACTATCCACAGGAAACTGACCTTTAGCACAGCCTGAGTGAGTGACACATGGAAGGCCAGGATGATTGGGCTCAAGGTCGGTCAAGCCGATCTTGTGGTTCGGCCGAACCAAGTGTAACATCCCAGATTTTTTGGGAATTTTATATGTGCAAAAATGTGAAATTTAAAAAAAACTGTGGCATGTTATAAATTACTCCACCTTAAGATTGTCTTCATTGTCTCTTTCCCAAAATGCCTAAAAAATAGTTAATAAATAAATTATAGTGTGAACATTAGGAATTTATTTAGATTTTATTTGGATTTGTTTGAGTGTTTTTTGAGTTTGAATTGAAATTGAAACACAAAACTTGAAATAGGAAAGGAAAGATAAACATACACCTGACCAGGCCGTAACCAGCTGACCATCTAACCCAACCCGCTAACCTAACTTACCCCGAGTCGGCCCAGCCCACCTCTTCTCTTCATGCGGCCCACACCAAACCGTCGGCCCATCTCCTCTCCCTGGCCCAACACCACCACACCTTTCTCTCTTCCTTCTCGCTGACACGCGGGCCCCCGTGTTGGCACTCCTTAGCCTAACTAAATCCGCAAGCGCACGGAGTACGATGTAGCCTTTCACCAGGGGAGTAAGAACCTAGATATCGAATCCAAGGAACGGTAGACGCGACTTGCCTATAACTTTTCTAACCGAACCCACCAGGGAACACAAGGTAAGCGGGTAGAGAGCTGGACTTTAGTTAGCTACTGGTTACCCCAGACAAACTATCTATATCTAATCTGATCTGCTTCGATGGCTAGAACGGGAAGAACTCAGAACGGGATGAGAGAGGGGTTCTTCCAGGCTCAGCACTACTGTTATGAGTACACCCGAACGTGGTGGAGTACAAAGGACGGACAGGACTGTCACCACCTGCCGCCTACCACTGCAGTTCCATGGGGTGCAACACAACCTGAGGTGGCTAGCCAGCACAAGCACCACGCCTAAGCTTTCAGCCACTAACCTCCACCCAACGCGAAGGGCTATATAGGAAACCCCAAACAAGAGTCGCTGTCACTCGCGCAGACTCAGGTACCCTCAGATCAAATAAATAAGATAACTTGCTGAAAAGTAAGTTGTAAACTAGCGAGGTACTAAAGGCAAGAGACCGAGGACTTACTAAAGATAACTCTTGATTATATTCCTCAGGGGCAGAAATGTTGAGACAAGACCGAGGAAGAAATCTTGGACTCTCTCTACAAAGCTCGGCTGTCACCCGAGCAACTCACCCACTCTCTCCCTACTCTAACTCTAAAGATGAGAGCAAAATCACTAAGCTAGTCTTCTCTCCTTTGGATGGTGTCTCTTGAATGGGGGTGAAGGGTGCCTTTTATAGCCTCCCAAGGGTAGAAGCCGGCGTAGTTGTCACGCACACCTCCTGCTTAGCATCCACGCGAAGGGGGAAGCATGCACACTAAAAGAAACTATTTATTCCATGACAGCCACTTTCCATAACGAAAGCCTCAAAAACCGTCGTAAAATGTCATCCGTGACGGTTTTAAATTCCATCATAGATTGAGCGTCACGGATTAAATCGCGTCACGGATTTTGTCGAACCGTCACAGTTTACCTCAATCTATGACGGTTTAAAACCGTCACAGTTTGGCTTAGGCCCAGTCCAATCCAGCCCAAAGCCCAATAATAGTGACGGTTACAACCGTCACAGATGGAATCACCACGTCATCATGAGACACACGGCAGCTGACATGGACAACTGACGTGGACAATGACATGGCAGCAGATGATGACATGGACGCTGATGTGGATGCTTAGGTGGCCGCTGACGTCATTATTGTAGGCCACAATTTTCCAGCCCACTAATTTCAGCCCAACCCAATATCAATTATGGGCCACAAATTTTCAGCCCACTAAATTCAGGGTCATTATAATTTCAGCCAAACCCAATATCAATTATGGAAAACAAATTTCAAGCCCACTAAATTTAGGCCCATTATAATTTCAGCCAACCCAATATAAATTACATCAAATTCGGTTTTCAGCCCAAATAAACCACCAAGACAACAATTGATCACTAAAAATTTTTACAACACCTAGTCATCCAGTTCATACACATTCATTCAGGCCAATATCAGTTCATACACATATTCATCCAGGCCAACAGATTGAAAATGACCCACTAAATATTCTAAGCTGATGCAATGTGCCCAAGTAACCGATTAGAATGCACTCCACCATCTAAATATTCTCAGGTAACATAAAAGAGCTATAATAAAAACAATTGTTATGGCTTCTACTTGTTCCTGCGGTCTTGTCCTCAACCGATCGATCTGTTCTCTGATGCATCTAGTCCTCAAGCTGAAAAGCACAAGTCACAAAATATTATCGGCAAGCAATATTTAGTATTGAAACTAAAACATGCTAATGCCCATGATTATAAAGTCAAAAATTTTGGCACGAGTTGTACAAGAAATTAAATTAGCTTATTCATTCTTCTCAATTACTCAAACCTGCGATTTCTAAAATGGTAACATATTCATTACAGTAACAAAGGCAGACCACAGTATTAGGAGTGGAAAAGGCAAATGCAACACTCACTTGTAGCTCCATGATTCAGAGTTGCAACTCCAAGATTCAGCTCCAATGCGCTACACCTGCGCAGCAAAACTCAAAGATCAGAGTTACGGTCAGAGATTAGTAGATCTTAACCATCATGTTGCAGAATGAGCAGAAATGATCCCTAACTCTGTTTTCATTGTCCTTTTCACATGTTGTCTACATTTGACAGAAGACGTGAAGATACATGGAAAAGAAATGTATTTTATGCAACGGTGGCTATACAATGTGTAACATCCCGCGAAATTGCTGTCTGTTACTTGTAATGAAAATTGGAATTTAAAAATTTTTGTGTTAATTGTTGTGAGCCATGAATTAATTTGTAATATAAGATAATTGCTATCTCTAAAATTCCTAGTAAATAAATTCGTGCATGAAATATTTCTCATATTCATGCATGAGTGATTTGGATTTTATCCGGAATTGTGGAATTCCATTTGGATTTTATTTGCAATTGTTTGAGTGAGGTTTGTATTTGAAATTCCTTTCTAATACAAACCTAGAGGCTAACTAACTAACATCTAACCTCTCTTGGGCCACTAACTCGGACAACCCACCTAACCTAGTCCAACCCTGCCACTCTGACCCCTCAGCCGGGCCTACCTCTCTCCCAACTCAGACCAGGCCGCCGGCCTACCAAACCCAACCGGCCCAGCCTATCCCTCCGCAGCCCACACCTCCTCTCCATCGCGGCCCACCATCTCCACGCGAAGCCCAGCTTCGCAGCCAGCCCGCGACCGTGCAGCCAGCCCAGCTTCCACCTACCGCCTCCTCGCCCCGTGTCGCCGACACCCCGGGCCCACAGCTCAGCTTTCCCCTCCACCACAACCCGTCCTCTTCTTTTCCCCTCACGCGGAGCAGAGCCACGAGCGCCGCACCGCTCCCGCTTGCCGCCGCCCCCGCGTCGCGACAAGGAACGGGAGCGCCATGCCGTGACCCGCGCCTCGCTCCGCACCCTGTGACCCTGAAACCCTAGCCTGGAGCCCTTCTGGAAGCCTCGCCATGGTGAAATCCTCACGGTACCCCCGCCGCCGCGTGGCCTGCACGCCAATGCCGGCTGTCCCATCAACCAGCGCCCAAACCTAGCGCTGCTCCTCCTCGATCTCCTGCCGCGTGTCCTTGCGCGCTCCCCAGCCGTTCACGCGTCCTGATCGAGCCCACCACGAGCACACCCTCGTGCCGCCGCTATAAAGCATAGGGGCGCCACCCTCTCTGCCCAAGCCGCCGCCACCCCTTTGGGGATTCCTCTGCGTGCCGCCACTCGAAGCAAGGAAGGAGGAGAGGGAGGAGTGGAGAAGAAGAGAAGAGGAAGGAGGAGCCGTCGCGGCAAGGACCGAAGCATCGCTGCCCCGCGTCGACCATGACATCGCCGCCTGAGGACGCTGCTCGAGAGCGCCACCATCACGACGCCGTTCCGGAGCACCATCCACCGCTTCTTCCTCACCAAGAAGACGTCGCCCCTGGGAGCCAGTACCTCGACGTCGAGCCAGAGGTGGAGAGCGCGGACCCGGAGCACTGCGCCACCGCCACCGGCGTCGACGACCGCGAGCCGCGACGTCGAGCCTGCTCTGCCCCATCTCGCCACTGCATCACCGTCATCCTGCTCCGCCTTGTCCTCCACCAAGCCCGTCGGTGAGTGCCCTGCGCCAAGACCCCGTCTTCCTTCCTCTGTTTCGTGCACCGAGCCGCCGAGCCGGCAGGAGCACCACCAAGGCAGACCCACCTTGGTTGCGTTGCGGCCAGGAGGAACCTGGCTTCACACGCGTGCTCCCTGTGGGATGGCCTTCGAGCCATCTTTTCCTGCAGGCACGCCCTCGATCTCTCGTAGCCTCGCCGCTGTCCACTCGCCACGGCCGCGGCCAGAGCATGCTCTGTGCTCCGCGCGCGCGCCACCGACCTTTGCTCCGTCACCGCGACGCGGTTGTGCCCGCGCACGTGTCTGTGGCCCTTGCCAAAGCCCAAGGCCAAGCCTTGGTAGGGTATAACCCCGCTGAGCCCCGACCATCGAAGCCAGGAGGAGCCCCGTGCCCGTACGCCGGCCGCGATGCCGTTCGCCGCCGTCCGTCCCCGTGCGCCAAAACAGAGACCAAGGCCGACCCTTTTCTTCACCCTAGCCCTTGGAGATCTTCGCCGGAGCTTCGCCGTCGCCAATCGCCATTGAATGACCGCCGCGCCGCCGTCCAAGCCCCAACGGCCACCATGAATCCCGGCCGGAACCTTTCGTCGAACACCTCCCGCGCGCTCCCAGTTTTTCCCCAATTCGACCACATGATCTGGCCACCAAGATCTAGCCGCAGAAGATCCCAAAACCGCCACACCGGATCCCGTAGACCGAGCCCACCGTGATCCCCTCTCACGGCTCACGGTGCACCAGGTCCACGAACCCGTGACCTACCTTTCTCAAAGATGCCCCTGCCCTTTTTCTCTTAGCCCCCTGAACCGCCTTTTGGTTCTACAACAACACCCCTGGCCTTTTACTCCAAGCCCCCTGGTCCCCTTTTCATCTTTACACAAAGGCCCTCATGTTTTACACTCTAGCCCCTGGACCTTTTCTTGACCGGCCGCCACGTGGCGCCACGCGGCAGCCACGTCAGCACTGACCGCTGACCGTTGACTGGTCAACATTGACCAAGTCAATGCTGACGTCATCCGGGCCCATGATGACGTCAGCATACCTGGCCCTACTGCACTTTTGCAGTTTAGTCCCTGAACTTTTCCAAAATTACAAATAGGTCCCTAAGAATTTACATATAGGTCCTTCTACCCTGGCAGTTTTACATTTAGGTCCCTGGCTGTTTTTATTTTCTATTTGGAATTGATTTAAAGGCTTATAAAAAGGATTTAAACTTCGAAAAATCATAATAAATCAATCGTAGCTCAGAAAAATATGAAACCAGTTTCTATATTTTGCTAAAATCATGAACAAGCCCTTGGTGTACTGTTTGAGTTCATTTGAATCGCTTTTATTCCTGGTTTTGGTTCTTAATTGGTGTTCATCTGCTAGTAGATGCCGATATTTATTTATGTATGCGTCCTTTAGGATCCTCGGAGGACCCGGACTTCTTCGACGACGTCGACTACGCTGAAGACGAAGATAAGGACGATACTCCAGGTTCACGCCCATTCTGCTTCTTTGTACCTATTAGGCATTGCAAGTAGATTTGTTAGCGCTTTATTGCATTGATGAGATGATGATGAGCCCGCATAGCCTATTTATATATCCTGACTCCTTGTTTGCCTACTACACTACTATATATGTTTGCTATGCTGTGCTTGCATGTGTGGGATATAGTGGTGATTTTAAACCTCTTGGCGTGAGTATTTTGGGTGGGAAAACTTGGAGAGTTTCGAACCCCCGGCTGGAGTGAGCAGACATTAACCGACCCTCGGGTCGGGGCTTGGAGGCTATTGGACACCTCCTATACCGTGGCGGGTACATGTGATATGATTTGTGATATGGATGGATTTGAGGCGTTGGGCGGCCATACCTATAATGGGTGCCGATTCGCGGACCACGATGTGGATACGCATTTGATGGGGACTTGCTTGCTCTGGCTTAGGCCGAGTCGGTTGGACCTAGTTACAGGACTTTTACGTACGCGCCGCTTACCCTTATGGGAGGGTTCCAGCCATTCTCTAGTTAGTCGGTACCATTGCTGTGGAGTAGTGTGCTAGGATTGGGCTTGCCGTTTCACGAGGGTGTACGGAGCCTGGCTGCGTTCAGCCCTTGTTTCCGAGACTCTCAGCGCCTGTGTGGTGCTAGGGACTCACGATCCCGGATCGTTTGGTTTACAGAATGGGTCCAAGTCCGGGAATGCAGGATGGTACCGGTCTGATTAGGGAGTCATGGTTGTGGGTTGTGTCTCAAGACGGCGGCCACCGTCTGCAGCCCGAGTGGTTCCAGGTGTACACGCTCTGCAGAGTTAGAATCTATACGTATAGCCGTGTCCTCGGTCATGGACACCCCCTGTATACTGGCTTCTTCTGATTAGTGTTTTGGGACTTTCTACCTCCCCCTCTTCTAAAACTACAGGTTGGGATGAGAGCTGCTAGTTCAGGATAAGGTCCGGCGTTTGCCGTTGAGATGGGAAAGGTCAGAAGCTTTCCCATCGACTCGAGAGGAGAAGGTGGTGAGGATGAGACGGGAGTCTGGTGTGCCAGAATAGCCCGTGCTGTTGTGATATAGTTGGGGATGATGATGATGGTATTTTATATTTTGCCGCTGCATAGGAAACCCGAACCTTTCCTTGATATATTTTTACCCTTTAGATTATAGGCCACTTAAAGCTTG
>WEIB01000469.1:0-36278 GCA_015476505.1 Urochloa ruziziensis
TTATTGCACTCGCACGGCTCCGCAACGCGCCTGTCGTCGGAGGACGGGCGTCTTGCTCGTCTTGTTGCTGGAGCCACCTGAGAACCTGCAGTGGCGCAGCGCGAGCGTCTTCAGGTGAGGTTTGTTCCGAGGAAGCGCCTGCTACAGTGCTACTGGACGCCGGCATCGCACTCGTCGAGGACTAGATTTCTCAGGTTGCGGAACACCGGGAATCCTCCGGGCTCATCTGGCGCGCCGCGTGGTCGATCGGCCTCGACGACCACGGGCGCGAACCGCGAAGGGGAATCGAACTGAGATGTGTTCAGGTCTTCAGGAGGGTTCTGCTGACAGCAATGGAACGGACACCGCCTCGTGCACGTGAGGCTCCGGAGCTCGCCGGACGCCGGCGAAGCAGCGCGGCCGCATCACGACTCGACGAAAGAAAGACGGGCGCGGGGGAAGCGCTCTGTTCCGCATCGCTGGAGCCCGCATCCGGGTGCATCCCTCGCCGTTAGTTGCGGATCGGACGGCCGCCAGCTGCCCAAGGGGTGGACGGTAAATGAAATACCGTCCACCCCCGGGAGGCCGCGACGGTAACTGGAATACCGTCCGCCGGCAAACGAGGCCAGGGAGAGCGCGTGCAGCCCTGGCATACACGCTGAGAGCCCCGGCGAGGCATATTTCGCTGCCGGCTCCGTCGTCAACGAAGGCTCCGGCTGAGCGAGCTACCGGACAGCCTCCTCCACTACATCATGTCGCGGCTCGGGTCCCGGCAGGGGGCGCAGACGTGCGTGCTCTCGCGGCGGTGGCGGCACCTCTGGCGCACGGCGCACACCATTGACCTCGACGGCCGCGAGTTCGCTCGTCCACCGCCGTTCCCGACAACACTGGCGACGACGCGGTGTGGTTCTACGACAGGGAGAACGTGTACGACAGGTTCGAGGGGTTCGCTGACAACCTCCTGTTACACTTCCACCGCGCCACGCCGCCGGTGGACACCTTCGGGTTGTGCATCGACGACAGGATCGGATGGCCCGCCACACGAACCACGCGCGCTGGGTCCGCCGGCCGCGGGCTCCGGTGCTCCCCGGCGGCGCTCGAGCTCCGCAACCGCGACGGGCACTGCCAGATTGACCTCGCCGCGGCGTGGCCGGGTTCGTGCCCCCGCCCCACGAGGCCGCGACATCACCACGACACGACGAGACGGCGCGGGGAAGCATCCCAGCCCGCATCGCTGGAGCCCGCATTCGGGTGCATCCCTCGCCGTTAGTTGCGGATCGGACGGCCGCCAGCTGCCCATGGGGTGGACGGTAAATGAAATACCGTCCACCCCGGACGGTAACCGGATTACCGTCGCCGCCCTGGCCAACGCATGCGGCGGCCGGCCAGCCCGCCGGAGAGTCGAGAGCCGGCAAACGAGGTCAGGGTCTCAGGGAGAGGCATTGGCTGCCGGCCGCGTCGTCACCGATCGCCGGAGCCTCTGCCTGCCCCGTTGCGCTCGTGGACACCGGCCAGCGCGCGGCGACCTCAACGCCCTCCCGTAGCTGCAACTGCAATACAACCAAACGGACCCCACGTCCGTAAGGAACATATGGTGTTCACGGGCTCCCTGCGCTGCGCGAGCTTCTCGGCTCCCTCACCGGCGTACGTGCAGCCTCGTCGAGCTGCCGGGCCTCCGATCGATCGGTGGTGCACTGGTGCGTCGTCCTATCTTCCTCCGTTTCATGTGTTTCCTTGCAAAAATCAGGGAGAGTTATGTGCACGTCGTGCCAAAATTGTTGTGTTCTTGGATTTTGTTTGTTGTATCTGTTCATTCAGGTGGTGGAGAAGAAGGGATACGTTTCTTTCTCTAGCAGAGAGATTTGTCTCTGTCTCGGTTCCCATGCTGCAGCAGGGCGCAGGCGACTCTAGACGATGTTTAAGTGTTTGGTAACCTGCAAACGCTGGCCCTTGTTGAGTGCGATTTAGGAGACGAGATTTGCAGACACTACGGGCCTACGGCATCTCCTGCAGAACACGCCTGTCCTAGAGGTTCTTCGATTGCTAATTCTAACCATCTGTATACTCGTCAGTGTTTAGCTGTGAACTTTGCTTTGCTTGCTGGCTTACTGAAACATGTGCATTGGCAAAAGCTTCCGGATGCATTGCAGAGTAAGGAAGGGAGGAAGAGGCCCAGGCCGCGTGTAGCTCCTAATCTGAAGTTGGTAGAGATCCAGTATAAAGATGACGAGCATTTAGCGGGGATGACGGATGAGTACCAGGAAGAGCATGCTCATAGGTTTTACGAGGTTTTATCTGACATTTCTCAGGAGCTGCAGACTATTATCCGAGCTACCAGAGTTCAATGGAACTACCCTTGCTGGCTTGCTGCAAATCTCAAGTCATGAGCACATTCAAGTTTCTTGGTTTTTCCTAGGTCCTACTAATAGCATATATGTTGCGAACTTATTAGTTGTGGGCTTGTGGCAAACGGTTTTATTAGTAAATCATCAAAGGTTAACTTCCACGATATTCTTGCAGCTTATATGAACATGCTCAAATAGTATGCCCAGAGCACACGACAAAGACCATATTGCTCACGGCAAACACTTCGCCATGTGTAGCACACAGCGAAGCTTCGACGGCGAACACACATGATGACAAAGAGGTCTTTGCCGTATGCCATGTATCGCGCGCACACAGCAAAGACCATTGCCGCGTGTCATAACAGACATACGACACAATAAAATAGAAGACGAAGCGTGGCGGAGATGACGTGGACACACGACAGCTTTGCCGTGTGCTTGTTGCTAGGCACATGACACATATCAGTTGTTTGCCGTGTGCCGCTGGCCACGGCACACGGCAAAGCTAGGTCACTTTGCCGTGTGCTGCGGCCTAGCACACAACAAAGGGTTGTGCAGGAGGACAATAGATGGTCACTTTGTCGTGTGCCTAAGCCTGACACATCGGAAAGCACTGCCCAGAATGTCAGTTTTAGTCACTTTGCCGTGTGCCTAGGCCTGACGCACGGCAAAACACTGTCCAGAATGATGTTTTTATTCTTGACGGATAAGAAAACTTTTGGTTCGCCCTATTACTGTAGAAGAAGAGAAAAAAAGCCTGAAAACCACACCCAAATATATATTGTAATATGAGAAAATCGAAAAAATTAACCACACAATAGCTACACCATTTTAGGCTTTTAGCACGATACTGGTCATACCAACTCGTGGGATATGGCCAAACAACACGACCACTGACTTTGGAACACAAGGCACTACACAATACTAATAATCTTGACGGGACTTTGGAACACAAGGCACTAACACAATACTAATAATCTTGACGGTAACCTAGCTTAGGCCGCGTGTAGCTCCTAATCTGAAGTTGGTAGAGATCCGGTATAAAGATGACGAGCATTTAGCGCGGATGCCGATGAGTGCCAGGAAGAGCATGCTTGTAGGTTTTACGAGGTTTTATCGAAGCTGCATACTATTATCGGAGCTACCAGAAGCTCAATGGAACTGCCCTTGCTGGCATGCTGCAAATCTCAAGTCATGAGCACGTTCAAGTTTCTTGGTTTTTCCTAGGTCCTACCGGCATATATCTTGTGAACTTGTTAGTAGTGGCAACCGGTCTTATTAGTAACTTATGAAAGGTTAAAATTTCCACGATATTTTTACAGCCTATATGGGCATGCATGCTCAAATACTAGTGTTGCTTTTTTCCCCTTTCCCGGCAAATGATGCAAATACTTATCACAAAACTAGCGTGTCACATAAATCAAAACTCTTTGCGTTTCTAGATGTTTGTGTTCCTGACGGATAAGAAAACTTTTGTTTCGCCCTAATATTGTAGAAGAAGAGAAATAAAAAAAACAGGCCTGAAAACCACACCCAAATATATAGATTGTAACATGAGAAAATCAGCAAAATTAACCACACAACAGCTACACCATTTTTAGGCTTTTAGCACCATGCCGGCCATATATTGCAACTCATGGGATATGACCTAACACTAACAACACGACCTTCACGGTCACACGGTGTCCGAGTCCGCCCTTCCTACGGAACCGAGCGCACGCGTTCCAGAACGAACACGAGACCGAACAGGAGTACTGTTGAAACGAAACGAACTGATTTTGCGAGCGCGTTTAAATAGAGCGACGGACTGCCCCTGCGGTAACCAATAAACCGGTTGCTCTCTTGATCCATGGCGACGCCTTCGGCCTCGTGCAAGCGTTCCGGCGCCGTGGACGACACCGGCCTCGTCAGCATCGACCTCGACATGGCCCACTAGTGGATCCGCCGCGCGCTCGCGCGCCGCCCGGCTTCGCTCGCCCTCCGCGTCGACGTCAGGAAGAGACCTTACTACCTCCAACGGCCCGAGTTCTCGTTCGCCGACTACTGCAGCCGCGCCGGCGGCGTCGCCTCCTCCACGCGCCGCCTCAGGACGCTGCACCTGCGCGGGGTGACGCTCGAGAGGGAGTTCGAGGGCGCCATCGCCTATGAGCTCCCGGTCCTCGAGGACCTGCGGCGGCTCGAGAAGTGCGACTACTCGTTCGCCCGGATCGCCTCCGCCTCGCTCCGGAACCTGGACATCCACAACTGCAACGCCTGTGCCTACACCGTCGACGCGCTCGTCCTCGCGGCCCCCCGCCTCGCCACCCTCCGCGTCCGCGGCGACGACCCGCCGCCGGTCGTCGTCGCCCCGGACGACGACGGCGGCGGCGGCGAGATGATGCCGTCCCTCGTCGCGGCGGCGTCCCTGGAGCACCCGGCCGGCGTCCGCGGCGTTCTCATGTCTCCGCACCACGTGACGGAACTGAGCCTGTACCGGTTCAGCGCGGCGGCGGCGAGGAGCCCGGTGGAGGATTATTACCGGCGTTACGCAACCTGAGGAATCCGGTGCTCGACGAGTGCGACGTCGGCGTCGGGTGCCGGGCGCTGCGTCGCTTCCTCCGGAACGCCCCGGGCCTGGAGACGCTCGCGCTGCGCTACTGCTCGTTTTCTGGTGGCTCCGGGAGGAGCAGGAAGCAGAAGGCTAGGTCCGACGACGACCACGGTAGGCGCGTTCCGGCGTCATTCGAATGCAGGAGCCTCGTTCCGGCGTCGTTCGAATGCAAGAGCCTCAAGTCGATAGAGCTCGAGTTCCACGAGGACAACGATGTCACTGAGCTAGATGCCGTGTCGGAGGAGATAGCAAAGAAAGTGATTCCTCCCATCGACAGTTGTGTTCAAAATGGGCGGCGCATGGTGAGGATTCGCTACGGATCAAGGTTCGGTTGCACGTACACGTGCCATGGTCATTGCTACTAACTATTTAACACCAGCGGCCAGTATATCGCATGGTGAGGATTCGCTACGGATCAAGGTTCGGTTGCACGTACACGTAAACATGGCCAATATATCTAGGGTAATGCTTGTACCCTGACATTCGACGGGAGAAGAAAGTATCGGACGCCTCGCGAAGTCGTGAGAATCTGATCTGTTTGTCGACTTTCTCGGTCAGCTGTCAGACGCCCATTCATTGCTCATCACATGACCACATCTCTCAGCTCTCCACCGCCAGACCTGCTCCGCGCAGGCGCTTGCCGCCGGGGAGGAGCTGCTCTGCCGGCCTGTCGCTCGAGCGCTGCTCCCCGCGGCATGGAGCGAGGCGCTTTGGCTGTTGCTCCCTCGTTTCTCGGATGACTATCAGACCGCCGCTCCCTGGAGCCATCGGACGCCCGCTCGCCATCGTCAATATGCAGTCGCGTTGGGCCGGCGCTGCTAGATGACTTCCTCACCCGAATTTATGGGGAGACTTGGCGGCCGACGGCGCACGAGGCCGAGCTCGCCCTCCGGCGAGCTCCTCTTGTTCTCCGACGTGGCCGGCGATGAGCTCTTCTTCCTCTTCCTCATGGCCGTCGACGGCGTGAGATCCTCCATGGTAGGTGGTGTGAGCCATGCCCCGGGGTCGAGCTCCCCTCGTCATGGCTGGGGTCGAGCTCCCCCATGGTCGGGGTAGAGCTCCCTGCTCATCATCCTCCTCCTCCTCTTCCTGCCTCTACCTATGCTAGGGTTTGCTACATGTTGCATGTGTATGTTTCGCGTGTTTCATATGTTTCAGAACAATGTTGCAACTGTTTTTATGCGGATGTTGAAAAACGTAGATCTGGATGTTCGATCGATGATATTCGATGTCATTTCTATACGCATTCTCGATGTTACAAATATTTATTTTTCATGTTGCAATCGCATATTCTTAATGTTGCAAATGACCTTTTTAGATGTTGTACAAAACTTTACATGTTTCATGCAACATTACCCGATGTTGCGGCGGGAATTTTCACCGGATGATGTTCGATTGATGTACGCATTCCCAATGTTACAAATATTGACTTTTCATGTTGCAATCGCACATTCTTAATGTTGCAAATGCACTTTTTAGATGTTGCAAAAAACTTTATATGTTTCATGCAACATTACCCGATGTTGCGGCGGGAATTTTCACTGCTACAGTACCGTCTGAGATTTTCTCTCCCGTCGGACGTCCGGGCGCTAGCATCTCCCTTCAACGGCATCGAATCTTCATGTGAACTAAATTTGGACCCTACACTTTTTTGTCGAATAGAGATTTCCATCGAACAAGCCTGTTCCTTCGTGAGACCTTCCAGAGCTTGAGCTAGCTCATCGATGACGTGGCCTTCACAGAACTTGAGCTCTATCGACTGCAAGTTCCTGCACTCTTACACCGTCCGACGGCACCAGTCGTCATCGGGCGTTCTATATCTGCACCTCGCCTTCCTCTTCTTGCTCCTGGAACCACCCGAACACGAGCATTTGCGCAGCGTGTCTCCAGGTTTGGCATGTTCTCAAGGAAGCACCTGGCACTCGACCCTATCCCTTTACCATCCCAACCCACTGCCGGCCCGCCGACGCCGTCGGTTGTTGGAGATGTCGTCGGGACCTGGGGAGGGCTTGCCGGGATGGGCGGTGGGAAGCTTCACAAGGCAGTAACCAGGGACCTATGGGGACGAGTAGGGATGACGCGACGTGGCTGGGTGATGCGACACTACCAGTTTGGGCGAGAAAGGGGTGGAACGGCGGGGCTGGGCAAGGCAGTGGGAAGCGGTCAAGACGGCAGGGGCTGGCGCAGCTCACCCCCGCATGTTGATGTGGAAGGGATGGGGCGGCGGCCCGAGAGGGAAAGATTACAAGCCGATAGGGTCAAAGGGGGAGGGGGCACCGAGAATTAGAATGTACTAGCTCGCAACATTAACAATGACATGCGGGTAATATGGTGTAAACAAACAATATATGCTAACTGTTAAATCAAGCAATTCAACAACGTTAGGCACTAGTACTTCAATCTTCATGTGAAGGAAATTTTGAGACTACATTTTCCGTCCCAGTTCTTAACAGAGCTTTCCATCGGACGAGGCTCTTCCTCCGCGACACGTACTAGAGCTTGAGCTAGCTCATCGATGGCGCAGCCTTCATAGAACTCGAGCTCTATCGTCTTCAGGCTCATGCACTCGCATGCCGTCCTAATGCACCAGTAGTCGTGGTCGGACGCCTTCTCGCCGGACATCACCTTCCTCTTCCTGCTCCTGGAATAACAAACCGAACATGAGCAGTAGCGCAGCGTGAGCGCCTCCAGGCCGGGCGCATTCCGGAGGAAGCGCCTCAACACCTGGCACCCGACCCCGACGTCGTAGCGGTACAGGAGCAAGGTCCTCAGGTTGCCGAACACGGGGAAGTCCATGCCGCCGAGCAACGCCGTCGTCGACAAGTCCGACAGGCCGAGTGTCCTCGCGTGGCGCAGGGACCTGAGGAGGCTTAGCTCGCCGCCGGACGGTGTCGTCAGCGACGCCGCCGCGACGAGGTCTGGCATCTCGCCTACCACGGTGACTGGCGACGGTCGGGCGTCGATGCGAAGCGAGGCGATACGGGGAGCCGCGATGGCCAAGATCGACGCCGTTGCCGACGTATCCGCGGCAGCAGCTGATGTCTATGACCAGCGTCCTGAGCGACCGGGAGGCCAGCCGGCGGAAACCGTAATTGCATCCCTCGAGACGCAGATCTTCGAGGACCGGGAAATCTTTGGCGAGGCAGCCGGCGAAGTCGTCCTCCAGGCTCAGCCCGGCGAGGCGCATCGTGCTGAGGCGGCACGCGAAGGCGCCGAGGTGGCGTGGCAGGGTGAGGCCGGGGAAGTAAGGGAACCTGTCGTCGATGTCGGCGTATACGTAAGGGACGACGTCGTTGTCGCAGCGGAGGTGGAACTCCACGGGGCGGCGCGCGAGCCCGCGGCGGGTGAACCTGCGGCCCGTGGAGCGGAAGTCCGTGCAGGAGAAGCGCAGGCGGAGCGTGTCCAGCAGCTACGGCGGCGTCGCGTCGAGCAGCGGGAGTAAGATCAACTCCAGCCCAGCCCTCAAATGAGCCTCTATACCTATTTTAGTCTGCCAAGTGAGAAAAAACAACTCCAGCCGGCTTCTAAACGGGCTACCATTTTGTGGAGGCCTCCAAATTCTGATCTAGGACCCCTAGGAATGGAAGCCCTCCATTTCCATCCACCCGTGGGCTCTACCACCTTTTTTTTTCCTCTTTCTCTCCTCTCCCGCTCGCTCCCGTCCTCGACACCCCACCCGTGGGTCAGGTGGTCTCCTCACGAGTGTGCGTCATATTAGGTTTGAGGTGTCCAAACCCAAACCGTGGTTAAAAGCCCCGACCTACGTAGTGTAATTTGGAGGCAAAATAAAATGATACAAAGCTGTGTTATAACAGTCCTCCTTTTCTAGAATATAGCATGAGGGAATTCGATCGTTTATATTTCGTCCCGTCACTTACTTTTGGGTCCTAATCAAGTGCCGGTCTACAAATCAATTGTGCCAATCAAAACAAGCGTTGGCTAATCAAAAACTTCGTCTGCTTTAGTGAGAGGCATGAAAGATTCCCCCTCTCTACTAGGTCCTGTTTAGATTCTAGAAAAGCGTCCACTTTTTACGAAAAGTTATTCACCTAGAGAACCGTGTCAGTTCATTTCTATCTCTATGTACGTTTCTATAAAAATATATTTTTTCATACTTTTTACCTATTTTTCTCCATCTAAACACACCCAGTGAGACTACTAATTGTTATGTAGTTAGGGATGAAGAGGAGTGCATAGCAACATAACAGATAAAGTATTAATTGTCCTCCTTAGCTTGAACACGTCTTCGATCATACTCCTAACAGTGTTGCAAAATCTTCTTCACTTCAAAAGTAACAATCCTAGATTGTTCTTTAAAATGGACTCTTCAATGATTGACAAAACATGAAATTTCAGTCAATTGTTAGGTAGCATCTCCCTTTTTAGATGACATCTAACTTTGCGATTTATGGTTTATATTATATCTAATAACTCTGTACTTAAAAAAAATCAAGTGTCATGAGAGAATCTGATAACCTAAATTTTGTTACACCATCACTGGTAAACAAACATACGTTCACGTGTAGGAAATCTTGACTTTACGCCTCTTGTTCTGAGCAGAACTTTGCATGGGTTCAGCTTGAACGGCCATTTCCGTTGGAATATCTACTAGCGCGTGAGCTAGCTCATCGACGGCGTGGCCTTCACAGAACTCGAGCTCTATCCACCTCAGGCTCTCGTACGCGGAGGAGGACGTGTTCTCGCCGGACCTCGCCTTCCTCTTGTTGCTCCGTGAACCGCCCGAGAACGCGCAGTCACGCAGCGTGAGCGTCTCCAGACTGGGTGCGTTCCGGAGGAAGCGCCTCAGCACTTGGCACTCGACACCGACGTCGCAGTGGTCGAGGAGCAAGTTCCTCAGGTTGCCGAACACGGGGAAGTCACCGGCGGTGTCCTCGCCGCCGAGCAGCAACGCCGCCGTCGAGAACCCCGACAGGTTCAGGCTCCTCGCATGGCACACGGAGGACGAGTGCCAACATCTCAGCCTCCGATGTGACCGGTGCCGAGCTGTTCCCATGGATTCGCAAAGAATCGATGCGAGGTGCCACGAGGACCAGCTCGTCGACACCGCACGCAGGGCGGCAGTTATCCATGGAGAGCCTCCTCGGCGAGCGGGAGGCGAGCCGCCGGAAATAGTAGTTGCAGTCGTCGAGCTGCATGTCCTCCAGGACGGGGCACTCGGTGCCAGCCAGCGGCGTCCGCGAATTCGCTCGGCAGGCTCACCCCGGCGAGGCGCAGCGTCCTGAGGCGGCAAGTGGACGCCGCGCGCTGGATGAGGCTGCCGGAGAACACCGGCCACTCGTCGTCCTCGCCGGCGAAGGCGCTGCAGTTGTCGCAGCGGACGTGCAGGGACGCGGGGCGGCGCCGGAGCCCGCGGCGGATCCACCGGCGGGCGGCGGCGCCGAAGCGGTCGCAGCCGACGCGAAGGCGGAACTCGTCCAGCTCCAGCGTCGTCGCGTCGCGGTGATGGAGCAGGTCGTCGGCGAAGTCTTCCAACTTGGCCCACTGCTCCATCCACCTGCGGTGCGCCTCGACGAACGCTTCGGCCGCGCGGCGCGCTGAGGTCGGGGCTGCGCGCGGGCACCTCGTCCTGCGCCGTCCAGAACTCGCGATGGTCGATGTCGACGCAGGGCGCGGCGCGCCAGAGGTGCCGCCACCGCCGCGACAGCGCGCTCGTCCGCACCGCCTGCCGGGAGGTGAGGCGCGACAGGACATTCAGCAGGATGTCGTCCGGCAGCGCGCTCAACCGATCGTCTCCGGCGACGGCGACGGCGACGGCGGGCGTCTCCATTGCGTGGGCGTCTCCATTGCCTACACGGAGTTCTTGACGACCCAGGACGAGGCGCCCTCGCCGCGCCGCGCGCCGCACCGACGTCGACGGCGTTCGCAGGCGGATGGAGCAGCGGGACAAGTTCGAGGACTTCGCTGACGACCTGCTCTGCCGCGACGCGTCGCTGCAGCCGCTGGACGCATTCTGGATGCGCGTCGCCACGGGGCTCCGGCGGCGCCCGTGTCCCTGCCTCCCTGCACCGCTGCACGGGCGGGAATGGCGGAGAGGGGCCTCGCTAACCTTGCAGCTACCCGCACGGATCCCGGCCGTCCAAGCCGGATCCAACGTCCAGAAGAGCCCGAGGGGGTGGACGGTATTTCATTTACCGTCCGCCCCGGACGGTAGATGAAATACCGTCCCCCCCTCGTGTTCGACCGGCGTCCACCGTCGGCCACAGCCGCGCCGTCCAGGCATCCCCGGATCCCCCGCCGTCAATCCTGGGGCCAGAATAGTTCGCGACGTGTTCCAGCTTCGCCTGGATATGGTTCTGGTTGAAGGTCCGCATCGGCGTGGTCGGCGCTGCGGCGGCGGCGCGCGCGCGGTTTGACGCGCCGGCGGCCGGCGGCGAGGTGCGTGCAGCGCGTGCATGCCGGGGCCTGGTGGAGCTACGGATCTCATCCAGACGGGGCGGGCCGGTCCGATGTTGCGGCAGCATGATCGAGCTCCGCCGCGCCGGATCTCACCACTCACGGCGTGCTCCGAGCCCGCCGCCGCCGGGACCTTGCGGGCTGGTCGCGCGCGGTGCCGGGGCCATCGAGGACTTCTCGCCCCTTCGAAGCTGCCTGCAAACTCTCCCGATTAACATGATGAATGGCGAGGCCGCATGTATCCTCTCTGAACCGAGGAAAAAGAACAAGCACGGAGTGATGGGTTAGCGATTAACAATAACTAGCCACAGCATCAAAACTGACGTCATGTTCATCCATGATCAAATCAAACTAAACACCCTAGTAAGTCCACCTTGCTCCTAGACTTGAGACTGATCGGGGACACATGAACCACGGCTTTGTAATGGTGGCAGCGTACGTTAGTTGCTTTACCGCTGTGTTTTGTATCAGCCTTCTTTGTTGACATCTCCAGCTCATAATATGTTGCATTATATGTAAATGTTTATAAACTCTGATTTTTCATTTTGTCAAACATAAAATCCGATTTTGTGAGTATGTATCGGAATTTATTTAGAATTCTGAAAAAGAAATTCGCTTGCTTATGAAAATTAACATACTCTTCTTAGAAAATTGGAATTTAAAATCTGAAGCTAAAGTTCGTTCCACAATACGGGAGAAGTACAATGCTTATCGTGTTTATTAAATATGATTCTGTACATTTATTAGATATGATTCAACTATTCAACAATACGTCAAACTTATGCTATATAGACCAGTTCAGCGTCCCGTGCAAAAAATTTGAAGCAATATATCCGTAATGTTGAACATGTATATTAAAAATATCATATTATTATATGTCTAATTCTAATTTTCTAAAATAAAAAATAAGTAAATATCGAATTATGTGGGACCCACATACCAGGCACCCAACCTAGATGATGACATCCACTTGAGATCGATTGAGAACTCCTTTGAGCTAAACTTGGCACCCAGCGCACGGCTCCGGCAAACTTTAGAGAAAAGTTTTGCAATAAAATTTAGAGCAAAACTTTGTCAAAAAAAGTCAAAAATCTGCACAGAGAAAAAAGTGTCAGAAAATTTTTGCTGCAAAATTTTTACAACAATTGAAATAAGATGTGGAATTTTTTCACGTGAAAAAAATTGTGAAGAAAATTTTTTACGAATTTTTGTGCAATAAAAACCTTGAACAACAAATTTTTGCTTGCTTGCGATAAAATCTTCCAGAAAATTTTTGCAACAAAAATTTGCCAAAAATAAACAGAAAAAAATAACCTGGTTGCCGACGGCCGGCGTGATCTCCGACGAGGGTGGCGCCTCACCGGCGTCGGCGTCGAAATGGCGGCACGGGGCCGCTGGGCTCGTCGATGGGGCCGCCACTCCGGTAGCCCACGTCGCCATCTGTCGGGGCTCGCCGGTGTAGTGCGGCTGCTCTGGACGGGGCGGAAGCGGGATGTAGCTAGCAGCAACTCAGAGCCAGAGAAAAGAGAAAGGAAAGATGGGCGCCCTTCATGTAAACAGAATCGTCCCTCACCAAGCACCTGGCACAAGAATAATACACGAATAAAAGTGAAAACAAGCTCTGGCAGAACAGAGAAGGCGTAAAATGGTGTTATGCAAATTGGCGAAGACGTACTGGCAGTTTAAAAGGATATAACGCGGTGCACTGAATTTGAAAAGGTTCAGCACAACATACCTTGCACCTCCACAAAAGTGAGCCTCTCCATGCTAGGTGAATTCCGCAGAACATGTGCCCATACCTGGAGACCATCGCTGAGATTGAGATTATATTTGTTCAAGCGTATGGTTCTCAGGTTCTTCAATTCTGGGAATATTGGCTCTTCACTGGGCACCTGACAGCGCCCCCTCATAACATGAGCGACTAGGGGGGAAAGGAAAACAGCAACGGCAAAATAAGTTAGAAAAGACACGTGAATATACCTCTTCCTTTCCTTATACCATGTTCCTCGCTAGTTCCCAGTATGCAGGAGGTTTCATTTTTGTGTTTTCAAGAATGCCACATAAGCAACAATGTATTAAATTGATGGATAAAATAGGCTCCACATGCATCGTTTCATGGTGGTGTTTCATAGGAACACATGCAATACACAAATTAGTTGGAACCCGTGCATACACGATTTCATCCATATGAAACCCATTTCATCTCTTTTCTCATTAACTTCTTGCCACATCACCAACATTGCTGATGTGGCACCCTATTTAATGTGTATGAAACCATAGTTATTAGTACCGGACCGGTAATCGAACCGGTGAGGCGCTCGGTTCAATGGTTCATTGGTTCAACCGTTAGGAACCGGTTGAACACTGCCGGTTCGATAAGTATGGACCGTTACATTGAACCGGTTAGGAAAAACTTTGAACCGGTATCATATACACCTATTCAATTGATGATTATCAATATATAGTTGACATAAATAAGCCAAATATATAGGCACAACATCTCCAAGCAAATTCCAAACTGACATAAATACTATTTCCTTTCTTTAGAGAAGCACTAATCGGCAAATATGTTACTAGAATATCACAGCTAATGTAAAATACTGCTGAGATCCTACTCTGGCTAATCTCCACGACAATAATATCCAATCCACACAAGTAGTGGCCCAGCAAGATACAAATCAAATCATTTTAGTATGGAATATGGACTCTGTTGGATACGCACAATTTGCCATGTCACGTAGTTGTGCTGCCTTGACCTGCGCTCTACTCTACTTGACATTTTGCCATGTGTCTGCTGCTGGTGAAGAACAGCACGGGAATCAGAAGTCGCAGGGACGCAGCTGGAAGGCGTCCAGGCGGCCGATATGCATGGATTTCTGTTGTATATACAGATATGCATGGATTTCTGTTGTATATACAGATATGCATGGATTTGATGTGAAGCTTGTGGTTTTGGTATGCATGGACTTCAAAACACATAGTCCAAGAACAATCAAGAATTGTGGTCTGAAATTTTGAACCACAGCCCTATGCATGAGTTCAGAACTTAGGGCACCTACAACCCACGGACGGCTGCTGTCTCTCTAGCGCCACATAGACAAAATCATCCAACGTGTACAGTATTTACTGAGGAGAGAGAAGCGAGCCGTCGTCTCCCGTGCTCCCAGAAAGAAGACGAGTCGGCATGCGTTGTACGACTTCGTCGTCAACCAAGGACGACTCCTTCGGATCGGCTACGACGCGCAAGAAATCAAATGCGCTGGCCGCAGAATCTGTTCTGCGCGACCGAATCGGAGACGCGGCGATGCAGCGGGTGCCTGTACGCTATATATATCTTGCCAGATGCAGCAAGCGGAAGATGGCCGGGGTGCGGCAGCGGCGGCGAGGAAGCTGAAGGGCGCGCCGACGCTGGCTGTCTCCGGCCCCGTTACTTCCTCCACCGACGGGCGCGGCGAGATGGACAGCAGAACGAACTTACGAAGGGCGGCACAGCGACAGATTGCTTGCTAGCTGCCCGGCGATGCATATATGGTGGGTCACGGTGGCCAATGGAAGCCCAATTTCTCCACCCGATCTTCAGATCCGGCGGCCTGGTAAGTTCAATTTCAGTTTCATGTCATGTTATAAAAATTGCGAAAACAAAAAATACCTGAAGCGGCAATACGCACATATACTCTATAGCTCTGTTTTCTTTTTCATGGAGATAAGATTAGATTTCACTAAACAATTCTGAATTTTAAGTAGATGTAAGCTTCTTATAATTTCTGATTTTTTGGTTGTGTCACTGTTCCTTCAACTCTGTATAATGTACTTGCTGCAAGTGAGGTTGGCTCGCTGAAGACGTTATGGGCTTGTTTCTTCATCTATGTCTCTAATTTTTTTATTTGCATTTCTTACACATATGATTTCACTTGTTGAAGTTGACTCGACGTTGTGCACGATGAAGCAACAATATAGCATACAAAGATCCTATTCATGCTTGATCATGGATCTATATCTATATTGAATAGACTAAGAGCAACTCCAAGAGACTCTTCAAATCCTTTCTAATTGCTAGTTTTAGAGATTTTAATTAAAAAGGTACCTTCCAACAATCTCTCTATTTGGTTATTCAAACATAGTCACTCTCTATTCCGGATTTCTCGCTAGTTAAATATAGAAAAGAGAATAGCTCTCTAGAGTGCATGCAAGATATAGACAAGCTTTTGGAAAACAAGAAGATATAGAAAACGATTTTTATGCAAATGACTCTCTAAATGATGATTTAGAAAGTGTGTTTTAGAGAGACTCTTGGAGATGCTCTAACATCTCATTGTACAAATTGTCTTTATTGCTGTCTCTGTGTGACCTGGCAACTCAAATAGACAGCAGCTGTCTACACTGTTGTACATGCCCTAGCAGCCGATGTTCCTAGAATTAATGATGGAACAGGAATGTGGAACAACACATTTAGACGACTTTATACTATAGGAACGTAATTGTTCCCGTTCCACGTTCCTGAAACGGCGTTCCTTGTACGAGGAACATGATCACGTTCCACGTTCCCAGCTGCTATGATCTAGAACCATCCACCGTTATCTAAACTTCGAATCTCTAGGAAGCTCCTTATCTCAGCAACCTGCAGTGTTGTACTTTATAAGAGTCCTTTTCTAATCCTTGCTGAGATGTCAAAATTAACTCGTGAGATTTGATAACTAAGTACCGAAACTTAGTACCTATGAATCATGTACAGGTCCTTATCTTAAAAAAATGAATCATGTACAGGGAAAATAATGAGCCAAAAGGTTCTTGCGCTTCAGTTAGCCTGGGGCATGGAAGAAGAATTCAGATGAGCCATAGGTGACAAGACCATGCAAATGGCGCTGGGCTAACGATGGCACTAGTCAACCTTTGCGAATCTTATGTTATTATTTGGTAAATTCCTTGAGAAGCGCAGCAAAAAATCGACAAGCTGGCCGGCGATGTCCTCATCTTTATATATGATTTCAGTAAGCCTGAGGTTCTCGCGCTGGACATCCATGGGGTCTTGGACAACGTTGTTCTTCGTCTTCGAGGTTCCTCTCTTTTTCTTTGTAGTATCGTTTGAGAACTGTTGCATCATAAATAAAATATGTAAGACATGGTACTAAATTTTGTCACAGATGATTATACATGTAGTAAAAAGAAGGACACTATACCTTTCTACAATGCAAAGTAAGCTTCTCCAATATAGGTGAACTCCGAAGAAAGCGTTCCAATGTCCGGAACTCATCATTGGGATCATAGTTGTGCAGTATCAAGGCCCTCATTTTCTTGAATTCCGGATATGGAAGGGGTTCCCCAATTGTCACCTGGAGTAAATTCAATACATAAAATGAAGTTAAAAAAAAAACATCGGCAAGGATAGAGAGAAGGCATAATATAGTCTTCTTCGACGACTTGCACGCTCATTTTAAAAGATGTAAGATGATAAAATGAACCTTAAAGCTTAGGGCCATGTTTGTTTCCAGGTTCCATGTGTGTTTTTTTTTTTACCATTAGCGTTTAGGATCTCCGAGAAGCCCCGTATCATGAGCTTTCCAGCTTCTAGCTTTTGGACATCACAAAAAGCTAGTAGCCCAAATTAAAGTGACCAAAAGTTCAAGCAAACAGGATCCAAATATACTATACCTTCAAACATGGCGGCAAATGTAAAGTGAGCTTCTCCAAGTTGGGAGAATTCCGAAGAATGTGCCCTGATACTCGGCTGAGATCATCGCAAAGACCACATTGGCTCAATTCTAGGTTCCTTAGGTTGTTGAATTCCGGGAATGACGACATGGACTCTTCACCTGCTTCTTCTACCTGGGAAATATTCCATTACAACCACAATTAACATGAATCCATGCAAAGAGTGAAACGGAAGCAGCAACAGCAGCATAATAAGAAGACTATACAGATTACAGAGAAAGGGCACGTGCATGTAATGTAATACCGTCATGTTGAAGCCTGACAGGTCTAGACTAGTCGCGTTAGACACGCTGCGAAGAGTGAAGAGATGGTCTCTGAGCTGCTTGATCTTCACCAGCGTCCCGCATTCCTTGAGACAGATCCATGCCCTGGCAAGCGACGCCATCTCGTCGAAGGAGACGCCGGCGGCGGCCAAGTTGTAAGGCGTGACGTCCAGGGACAGGCAAGCAAGAGCCGGGGCCGCGACGACGAACGGGGAGGTGGTGTCGTCGCTGGCGCCACCGCAAACGACCAAGCTCCTCAGCGTGGGCGTCGCGATCCCGGAGAACCCTTTGCCCACGCAGGACACCAGGGCCAGGCTCCTCAGCGAGCCGGAGGCGATGGCCCGGAACCGGCATGTGCAGCCGATCAGCTCCAGTTCCTCCAGGGACGGGCACCGTGACCTGACATGCTCGGCGAAAGATTCGTCCAGGTCGCGAAGGTTCGAGAGGTGCAGCATTTTGAGCCGCCAATAATAATGGCCGCCGGAGCTCGGGCCCTCTCGCCGGAATGCGACGGCGGGCTCCTGGGCGGCGGCGGCGCTGGGCGACATGATGGCGCGTCGGATCCACGCCGACGCGTTGTCGATGGGCCCGGCGGAGGCGAATCCGACGTGCACGTGCAGCCGGAACGCGTCGAGACGGGCGATGGAGACATGCGCCAGCAGGAAGTGCACGAAGTCGTCGAAGTTTCTGTAGATGTGGTCCGTCGCGAAGGTGATGGGGAACTCGCGCTGGTCGATGTCGAGGCGCGGGGCGTTGGGCCAGAGGCGCCGCCACCGCCTCGACAGCGAGCAGGTCTGGACCATCTGCCGGGCCTGCATGTGGGACATGATCTCGTGGAGGAGGTGGTCCGGCAGCGCGCTCAGCCGGTCGCCGGCGGCCGGCGCGTCGCCGGCGGCGCTGCCGCGTTTCCGCTTGCCGAGGGCGGCTTCCATCTCGCGGGTCTATCTGCGGTTAGCTATAGCACTGGTTCTGTTTGGATCGGTTTGGTAGCTTCGATGTGGCGAGGTTTGGATAAGTAACGTCGTAGCTCCGGCCTTTCATAGGAAATCGTAGCGAGTTGGGGAAAGGTTTGTTACGAACTTGTTATCGGATCATCACACACCGACCGTTGTTATCGGTCGGCTATCTTTTCTGCTCGCATACCTGTAGACAACCTGCTTGTTAGGGTAGCAATACGTACCCGGATGAAGAAGCTTATTTAATTCTCCACAGGTTGCCGAAATCCATACCCTGGTCTCATTCGCTCGAGGCCGGCCTCCATCCAATTGTCTCTCATAAGCTTTGGCTTCTTAAATCCTCGTCCCGTCTTGGTGCGACACCATCTTACAGCCACATGATCAACATTATATTGCAAGGAAGGCATGCATGAATTTCATAACAGCTGTATGGGAATTTTGCAGGGAGAATATAGATTGAGATTTACTATAGGAAAGGAAACATTGCCCTACTTCATATCGGTGTAGTCCCCACTCATTGTTACTTGGACACATACACGATTGAAAATCTGAATCGGATGGGATTCGGCTCTGGATTCTACAAGAACTACAACTTTTGTATTGCTATTTAGCATTGCATTATTGTAAACCGTGTCTGAAACGGTCGATGACGGCAGTTTGAGATCCCTGACATTTGCTACTACAGTCGACCATATATATGTCCACATATAGATGCTAGTAGAATAGTTAGAATGACAGGGATGTCACACTACACCAAAAATGTTTTGTGTTGACACCGGCCTTTTACCGTGCTGGCAAACCAAGTTGGCAGCCCCTAGCACAAAACCAACAAGACCCACGGCACAATTTCAACAGGCTCGTCCCATACCTAAGCTTCCTCATTAGAAAAATGTGCATTGTTAGAAAATGTCTACCCCTTTGTACTGGCAGGCTATTGTGTGGCCCAATATGTGCTGGCAGGCTGTTACGTGACCCGCTAGCACAAATACTAATGGCTCATATCACGCCGTAAAATGGTCGTGATCGTGCAGTAACTGCCCGAGACTTGCGACACTTATCCACTCCGCTCTCTCTCCCTCGCGCCGTATGTCCCCGGCCGCACCGCTCGCTCACTCCAGCTGCAACGTAAGCTCGCGCGCGCACACGATCGGCTAGGTTGAGCAGGTATATCTCCTCCTCTCTTTTTTTCATTTTATCTGTTTAGATAGTTTTTGCATAGTGTTGTTCATTTCTTGTAAATGATATTGTTGCTAATTAATGTAGTTCAAATCTTTAACGATGGCAATATATAGTTTTATAGATGATAATGTATTGCATTGTTTGTAAATGACAATATAGTTTAGTCTTTTAGATATAATGCCCACACAACACGCTAAATGTAATTGTGGTAGACTGTTTCCGCATTGTGTTGTGTTGTCAGATCGATTTTTCCCACCACCACCACTAGACCCTTCCTGGGCTATTCAAAGGCAACATCGTTCTTGTCGAGCCTACAAACCGCATCAATTTGGTAAGACATAGTAAAAATTAATTTGTGATAATTATGTAGTGGTTATAATGTCATAGTGATGATTCTTAATTAATCTCTCTAAACAGGAGGTTGATGCAATTCAATGGTTCAAGGATGTAATAGCGCACATTAGGGGCTCTTGTCCTATGGTGGTTAGAGAGACCAAAGGTATGTAGAGTGGGAGATATGTGGTTTCTCTTACAATCTAGGAACGAGCTCCAGCGGGACCCACATCCTAGCAATATGTTTATTTTTCACGTCCAGTCAAGACCATTCGAGCAGAAATTTGGTGCTGCCGCGGGGAAGGAACTGACCACACAAGTTGTTGGCGGCGCGTAGAAGGCCAGCGCTGCGGAGACCGATGGCGGGCGGGGGAAGGTGCGGTAGGCGTAGGGGCGGCGGCGGGAGGGGGGGGGAGTTCAACACAAGGAGAAGCGCATAGCGCTCCAGGAACCCCAGATGGCTACCGCCGACTCCGGCGATGGCCGCTGGCATTGGGAGAGAAGAAAGAGAGAGTAGATAGGAGAGAGAAGAGGGATGACAAGTGGGCCACACCGCCACATGGTGTCCACTTCAGCAAAACCACCACCAAAATTGTCCAATGGCTAAATATGAACGGTTTTGAGAGTTGATGACCAAAGATTTCTTGTTTCGCACTTTGATGGTCAAAGCCAAACAGAGCCGATAGCTGGATAGCCAAAAATAATTTTTATTTCTAAAAATTTGAAAACGGGTCGGCTTTGACCAGGAAATCAAGCTCCACCGCTACACTAGGTAGCGAGTTGCGACTGCTTTATGTCTAGCTCTTAATAACCTCTGAAAGTTTTCATTTTTAAAATTTCAGGTAATTTTTTACTGAAATAATTTTGAATTTAGCAAAATTCTAAGAATTTCAGTTTTTCTCGGAGTGGAACGAAATTTTTTTGAACCGGAATCCGGCTCGCTGGTTGCATGAGCCTACAATTGTCTTATGGTTCGTTTATCATCTTTTCCACTGTAGCATGACTCGTGACTGCACGGCCGGCCGCCACTGCTGCCATTGTTACGGTCACATCAGCCCCCGTCGGTGCTCGTGCTCTTGCGCTCATCTCGTCACCATCAGGTCATTATTACTCTGCCACGCCCCTCCGATCTTCGTCCCCACATGCTCATGATATAGCCAAAGCCAAACATATAACGAGTAACAAAAGTGGATCAGAATGGCCATGAATATGCGGCGGTCCAGCAGCCACCAAAGAGCGCCCCACGTACGAGATAAGCATGATGCTGGCGGTCTCCTGGGATGAGAGACATGCATGGAGAAGATGAAAGCAGAGAATAGTGAGGACTGAGGAGGGTTAGGTCTGCCGTTGCTATCTTTGTGACTGCGAATAGTTGGCATCGCGGCCGGTCGCGTTGGCGCGGCCCTGACTTCAATTTCTGAAGGGCAAGTGTGTGCGCAGAATAACACCCACCCCCCCCCCCCCCCCCCCCCCCCCCAAAAAAAAAAACAGCCATTATTGTGTGACTTATTACATAGAACGACAGAAATCTTTGAGATAACACAGTAGCACTAACTAAATTTGGTGAATTTAATGCGATTATTCGGTAAATTCCCTGAAATGCGCAGCAGGAGATCAATCAGTTGGCGGATGTCATCTTCTTCGTATATTATTTCGGTGAGCTTGAGGTTCTCGCACGGGGCATCCACAAGGTTAGGGCACGGCGGTGTAGACTCTGCATGCTTCGACTTGTTCGGTCCTTTCTTTTTCTTCGTGTCATCTGAATACTATTATTGGCAGTGCAGAAGATGTAATTAAGTTAGTGAAAAATACCAAGAATTTAACTATAACTAAATATGACTTTGAAAAGCTTAAGCACAATATACCTTGCAAAATACAAGAGTGAGCCTCTCCATGTTTGGTGAGTTACGAAGAAAGTACCCTAAAATCTGGTAGTCATCGCTGAGATCACATCTGTTTAGCACTAAGGTTCTCAGGTTGTTGAATTGTATGACCGTGGATCCTTACCGAGCTCCTGGAACATATATCACATGACACACCCAATATGAGTAACTAGAGTTGAAAGGAGAAATTTTAAGAGCTGATGATATACAGAGAGAGAACGCACAAAAGAACAATACCATCTTCTGGGAGACGGCCACCTCTAGATTTGTTATCATGTTGGATACACCACTGCCAAGGATCTTGAATCGATCAACAATTTTGTTATCACATAGAGTTACAGATGCCTTGGCAAGGGATGGCATGTCACTCAACGAAAGACCACCACTGAAGATGGCAATCGACACGCCCAGGAACACAGAAACAAGAGCAGGTGCCGTTATCACAAGCTGCCGTTCCTTGAAGTTACTTCCGCGATCAATAACCAAGTTCTTCAATGCGGGCGTCGCAATCTCAGAAAGTCCCATTAGCATGCAGCCCTTCAGAACCAAGTTCTTCAGCGAGATGGAGGCGATGATCCCCTGGAAGTCAAACCTGCAGCTTTGTAGCTCCAAATCCTCCAGAGATTGGCACCTTGTTCTGACATGCTCAGCGAAAAGATTACTGAGATCTATATGGGAAAGGTGCAGCCTCCTGAGGCGCCAGGAGTTATAGCTCAGCGTCGTCCCACGCAGGACGCCAGGATCCTGGTCGCCCACGTGGGGGTATTTTATGCCACGGCGGATCCATCTAGATCCAGGCCCGCGGCCGATACCCCAGCTGCTGCGCAGCCGGAGCGTGTCCAAGAGGGCAATCGAAACGTTGCCAGGGGACAGGAGGGTATCCATGAAATCTTCAAACTTCTCCCAGCTCTCGTAGTCCAGGTACGTGGCGGTGGCGCCGGGGGCCTCGAATTCCTTGTAGTCTACGTCGAGGCAGGGCATGGAGCGCCAGAGGTGCCGCCACCGCCTGGACAGCACGCAGGTCTGCACCACCTGCCGGGCCTTCATGTGGGACATGATCTCACGGAGGAGGCAATCCGGCAGGACGCTCAGCCTGTCCCGGTCGCCGAACAAGTAGCCGGCGGCGCCGCCTGCATCGTTGAAGCGCTTCCGCTTGCCTGGGGATTCCATCTTTGCTTGCGCCTTGCGCCCAGGCAATTAATTGCTCCGTATGGGTAGGGTTCTATGTTCTATATATATACTCGATCGGGAAAAAAAGGTGTTGTATACTCCGTACTTTACAACGTACTGTAACTCAGCATCCACGTTATTTTGGGAATCGTAGCGAGCTTGGAATGCTCCAACAAAACAAATTTACCCGCGATCTTTTCTACCCCTGAACCTCTCGATCTGTTACCATCGGCTGGCTTATCTTGTGATCTTTGACGATCAATTCCATCCCTCTTGCGTTTTAATTTCTTGCCGAAATTATAGAATGGAAAACACGGATCGATTTATCTGTGTCACATGCAAGGCAATTATTTTTTTTAAGAAAATGCAAGGCAATTATCCATTACGCATAAATAAACAGGAACCCTAAAACCAAATGGACATTTTAAAAATAAAAATAAAACTTATGGAGATAGATGCATGTAATCATTCTAACAAAGGATAATCTTTTGAAAAAAATTGGAAGGGTAGTTAAAAGTGTAACTATTGTAACTGTAATGAAACAATTAAGCACTTGTTCTTAACTAGGCCACAAACGATTTGGCGTGGTGGCCAAATCGTATATGTGCTGGCGGGTGAGCCGCCCGCCACCAATCGTCTGCCAGGAAAAATGGCTATATGTGCTGGCGGGTGCCACACCCGCCAACAGAGATAGAGTCAGTGCTGGCGGGCAACTTAAGACACCCGCCAGCACAAAGAGCCATCTGTGCTGGCGGGCCGCATAACAGCCCGCCAGCATTCTATAATTGGCTTCAAAATTTCTCGAAAATTGGAGAACTGTACACATCGCTACCAGTTTGACCCAACCTAGATCAGTAAACCACATGCTACGGAATTGGCTTCAAAATTTTAATGCTCAAAAGGCCAATACTATTTCTAATAGGGGCAGCAGCTCTATGTTGAGCAATTTGGCATTGTTGAAATGATATTATTTTCGATAGTGTTAAACACTCATCCAATATGCAGGTTATTTTTGGGGCACGTATTGGCTACGATTTTTGCCTATGTTGTAGCATGAGGAGAGGACAAAGGATATGTTCATGAAAGTCAGTACTTCTTTGGAGATGGTAGCTTTAGAACTGTTAGCGTGCCATGGATGGAAGCATAATAATAGACTTTGTCAGGCTTGATTTTGTTTTTAATTTTCTGTGTTAATCCAGCGATTGAAGCTGTGAAGATGTAATAATTGAAGGTTGTGTACACTAAATTGTGGTGGCCGGAATATTATCTAAAATGAGATGTAAGAAATCAAATCCGGTCCATTAACGTGCAATAATGCATCAAAATTATTGTTTTTATAGAAAAATTGGAATTATTGGTATGAGCTTGTGTGGAGAATAATGAGCCGACAGCCCAATAAAATCTTCCAACAATTGATGGCGTGGGATCTTATCCTGTGCGTCTGCATGTGTTTGTAGATGCATGCATGCATGCATGGGGGGCATGGGGCTCACACATAATGTAGCACGTGAATATTATGTCTGACCACCGCCATCTTTTATTTTTATGATAATAACAAACAATGTCACGATCTGGTCCTCATGGAATTTGGATGGCAGCGTATACAGTTTAGCTACAGCAAGCACAAAAAAAAAAAAGAATGGAGATCAGTATATTCGAATCTATCAATTTTTTTCATCTCTTCTCTCCCTGTCTGTAAATTTGTTGGTCCAGGTAAAGCTCGGGCTGAGCTCATATGTTGTGCGACCTCAAGAAAATACTCAAGCTTGATAAACTTATGGTAATTTTTTGACATCCAATTAAGCTCATCGGTAAAAAAAAAAGTCACAATGCCTCCACCGATCTGTAATGGTTTATGTTTTCATCTCAGTAGCAGCGAATGAAGTTAGATATATATCTTACTTAAGCATATCCAGCCACGAACTACAAATCATGTCAGATGTTAGTAATTTTACTAACGGAAATGCTCAGGAACTTACGTCCGACGCGTGAGAAAAGAATAGGATGCTTGTATGTGATGTTGTAACATGTGGTTTCTAATGTTTACTTGCTAATTTTCATGTTGCGGTGTTCTGTTCCGAGAATGTTTCATGAAACATCGCTCAATGTTGCGGCGGAAATTTTTACTCCATCTCGTCTAGACGTTTCGCCTATGTTTCATTAGGATTTTTCAATGTTACATATATAGTGATGTTGCAACAGTTTTGTTTTTATGTTGCACAAAATTGGATGATGTTGCATGCAGCTGGGCACTGATGTTGCGGCGGAAATTTTTACTCTCCGCATCTGGATGTTTTGCTGTGTTTCGGTACGTGGTTTCTGATGTTGCAGACATGTATTTTCGACTGTTATAAATACGTATTTATGATGTTGCAACGGCTGTCAATGGAAAAATTCCCATCGGACGTCCGGACGCTAGTAGCACCTTTTTTTACTAATAATAATGTAACCAAACCATGTCTTATGTGTTATTGTAGCAAAGTATGCTTGCTTGATTGTTTCCGAGTTCTCGTCCACACCAACAAGAGCAAACTTCAGTACAATCCCAAATTGGTATGTATATGTTCATTAAAGTACGATGCACATGTGACATGTGTTGTACTACTGAATTATTTACTATATTGGAAAATTTGAAAGGAAACTACTTTAAAACGGGATGTTGCTGTCATTGATGCTACAAATACGCCAACTGTGCCTGATGGGAAGGATCTACAATATCTTGATGAAGCATAATAAGTGAAGAGAAGCAGATTTTGCAGGAATTTTTTTTTTCTGTTAGGGACGGCAAACCATACCATGAGGTACTGGTGTGAAAACTCTCTTATTCCGCTCTATATAATGGAACCATTTGCATGTTCTCTTGAGCACAAGCACAGCCTCTCTCCCTGTCCTCTGGCCTCTGCCAGACCGCCACTGCATTAGCAGGAAGCTGGAGGCAATGGCGGCTCACGCCGTCAGCATTGCCGTGCTTCTCCTCTTGCAGTTGGCCTCGTCCTACCCCAGACCAATCCTTGCAGACTCCGTGCTTGGCCGGAAAGCCCGCATCATCGATGAGGTGGCGCTGGAGAATGCGCCGGCGGGGGCAGGGAGGTACGCCGTGATCTTTGACGCCGGCAGCACAGGAACCCGGGTGCACGTCTTCAGGTTTGATAAGAAGTTGAACCTCCTGGATATCGGCGAAGATGGCATCGAGGTCTACGCCAAGGTACCGGCCTGTAGCCATCGATTTTGATTAAATTCTGATCATGGTCATACGGCAACGAGCCAACACCTTGTCTGTTGCTGCATGCAGTTGAAGCCCGGGCTGAGCTCATACGCTGGACATCCCCAAGAGGCTGCAAATTCCATAGTCCCTCTTCTTGACAAGGCTAAAAGCGTCGTCCCTGCACAGCTCATGAAAAGAACCCCCCTTAAACTTGGGGTACATGAACGATAATTTCAACTAATTTTGCATTAAAAAATCCACACTTTCTAATCCACACTTAAATTGAGCATCTGAGAATAGGCGCAACCAATTGTTTTAATCTTAGCCTACAAAAAATTGCAGGCAACTGCTGGGTTGAGACTTATTGGAGATGAGCAATCGGAGCAGATTCTTGAAGCAGTACGTAATTTTAATCTATCTTACTTATCCCAGGTTCAATGTTGGCATGAAAATTGCCTATTAATTATTTGATAACTGATTTTAATATAGGTTAGGAATCTTGTCCGCACTAAGAGCAAATTTCAGTACAAGCCCGAGTGGATCAATGTTATTGAGGGAACTCAAGAAGGGTCGTACCTATGGGTATGAGTTATCAAGCACAAATAAAAACTAGCTCTGCACATGCTATTTTTTTAATCACATAATATTACACGTAGCATGTTTTAGAATATAGTTTAAGTTCTTGAAATATGGGGTGTAGGTTGCTCTGAATTATCTGTTGGATAAATTGGGAGGGGACTACTCACAGACAGTTGCAGTGGTTGATATGGGCGGTGGATCAGTACAAATGGCATATGCCATCTCTGCAAACAGTGCTGCAAATGCTCCACTTGTGCCTGACGGAAAAGATCCCTATGTTACAAAAGAATATCTTAAAGGAAAAGATTACAACATCTATACTCACAGGTTTGAATCGAAAATACTATAACGTAACTCTCAAAAGAATGTGTGCATATACTTGTAGTAAGTTATTTGTTAGATAAGCCACTCCTTTGAAGAAGATGACATGTCATGACCTTCGAGATGTCCTTGCAGTTACTTGCACTATGGCGCATTTGCATCACGAGCAGAGATTTTAAAGGCAAAGACTGGACAATTCAGCAATTGCGTATTGCATGGATTTAATGGTATACACGTTGACACACACACACACACACACACACACACACACACACACACACACACACACACACACACACACACACACACACACACACACACACACACACACTGACTCTAAGTCTAACCTCCTCTTTCATTTTTTTTTCTCTAGGTGACTACACCTACAATGGGAAGCAGTATGACGCAACTGCTGCACCAGAAGGAGCATCCTATGACAAGTGCAGAGAAGAGATACGCAAAGCACTGAACCTAAATGCGCCTTGTGAAACAAAGAACTGCACTTTCAACGGCGTATGGAATGGTGGTGGCGGGGCAGGCCAAGACAACCTCTACGTGGCATCCAGCTTCTACTACGTGGCCGCAGAGGTAGTAGCAACTAGTTTTTAAGCTAACCTGCACAACTTTAATTTGGATGCATAAAAAATACAAGATTTGAAACGTATTTGTTCTCTGTGAAAGGTTGGCATCGTAGATAGCAATGCACCAAGTGGAAAGGCTACCCCTGCCGCATTTGGAGCTTACGCGGAGAATGCTTGCAAGTTGAGCATTGAGGAAGCTAAAATTGCGTTCCCAGACGTCCATGATGCCGATCTGCCGTACATCTGCATGGACCTTGCTTACCAGTACACTTTGCTCGTGGATGGCTTCAGTTAGTACACATGATCAATGCTTAGTGTTTACTTTACACACATTGCAAAACTTTACTAGTGTTTAAAATCCTTTTGTTACTTGTATTTGCGGTAAACTAAGTTACGGCATCTTCTAACTGGTAAAGTTTAATTTTGTGCATTGCAGGAGTGAAGCCAACAAAGGAGATCACCGTGGTGGACAAGGTGAAGCATGGAGAGTACTATGTCGAAGCTGCATGGCCTCTAGGCACTGCTATTGAGGCCGTGTCAGCTAAAAAACCTCTTCAGGATGCATGATTTATTGGTTCTTAGGCTACCAGGGTATTGTGTGCCAGCATGCCATGTACTTAATTGTAACTGTAAGCCGATCACTCTCTGCGTCGCCGTGTGCGGCAGTTAATAAGCCTCTGGTAAGAAATAAGGGATTGCTACAGTATTCTAGTGATTGTGTGCTGTCCATTTACTAGATCTAGAGGGCTAGCTAATTACCCAAGTCCTAAGAGGTAATAGATTAAGTATTTTTAGTTTTGAAAATAGAAAAAAAAAGAAAAATCTCCATATTAGATCTAACTTCCATTCCATGCATGATCCTATATTCCTATTAGATCAAACAATATACAAACGTGAGAATCTATTAGTTTTGATAATATGCTATGATATGTTAGTTTCGCCATGGAGTTACATTTCTATCTCTAACGTGAGATGGGCGAGTCACAATTTTTTTCTTGAAATGACACGGGTGAGTTACACTTTTTTTTCCCGTAATATGACATGGGTCCGCAGCTGTTTCCTGACGCTGTGTCTTCTATGCGAAGTCCACATGTCGTGTCTTTCGAGAAGAAAAAGTCCGCACATGTACCCCGGCCCAACCGATCCCCTTTTCTTAATAGCTAATTCTTTTTATCTCTCATAATATTTGGGTCTGCCTCCTTGTAAACTGACTTAGAATTTGCTTTCGTGTAAGTCATTTTTATGGGCCCCCATTACCAATCCAACGAACACTATTGAAATCTGTGTACAGTCTGTTGACGCGGAGTTTTCAGGCCCACAAACACTGCTCACGACCCGGTTCGGCTAACAGGCCTAATGGTTGTACTGTTGTGGACCCGTTAAGCATTTTGGACTGTTTTATTGACTTGTGCAGGCTTATAGGCTGATATGTGAGCCCAATATTGTGTTGGGCTGTCCTGTTTGCACAACTGTTATTTTTTTAAAAAAACAAGAGGCCGGTAGGCGGTAGGTCAATTAACTGAACATGTAGCTTGCGGTAGTTATAAATGACTAAAAGAAGAAAGAAAGAAAAAATGGCGCCTGGTGAATCCACTAGCGGCGCCAAGCAAAAGGAAATTCATAAAAGAGCACCACCAGATCTTCATGGAAGAACCTCTCCCAAAAAAAATAGAAGACAGGATAGAGCAGATCTTACAATCCAGCAATTGGACCTGAGGTAAATATCTGACACTACCACCTCATCTGCCTTGGATTTGAACAGAAGAAAGGATTACCCCCACTATTTTAGCTGTTCTTGTTCTTCATGTTGATGATGAGATTTATAGTGAGGATCTGTTACTCTTGTAGTCTTAGTTGTTAAAGCATTGCTGCCAGCTTGCTAATTAAATAAAGAAATACAGCTTGCTGATTCAATAAAGAAATAAAATTTGCAACACGTTGACACAAGTATGTGACATATTGATCAAAAATGATCTTTGGCCCTGAAATTGTACGAAAAAAGGAAACATGATGATTTCATCAAGAGAAACTCCACACGCAGGCACCAATGGGTTATTTAACTAACATGTTAAATGCTCCAAAAGAATTGTATGATTTCTGTGAGAGCACATTTGAGGTAAAAATAGTTTACACTGCTATATACAAAATTTGACAGGAATGAATGGATGTATAAAAAGGAATTAATACAAGTTAACCCTAAACAACACACATGACTTTGAAATGTGCTCAATGTTAGCCCCCTTCAAGATATCTAAACCGAACAAAACAAGATGCAACTGCACGAGTAGAAAGGGCATCTGCCACATACCTCGAATCAACCCACGAATCAGTACACACAAAGGGGCAACCTCGATAAAAATTCCTGGATGCAACTTCAACAAATCTCTCTGAACACAAAAAAAAATGTCAAGGCTAAGAGAAGCAATGGTGCATGAAAAATGCTGAAAAACAACAATCAAGCCGTACTACTCTCAAGAAAATTCAAGCTGCTCTAACTTTTAAAATATTAATCTTTGATGTGACTTTTTTTCAGCAACACGAGCACTTTGTTATATAACCGAATATATGCATTTACCATGCCAAAAGCATTGAGATATCATCTCAAAAAAGAAAATAAAAAACAAAAGGACCTGTCGGCCATTGAAGGGCCGCCAGGTCCATCACCTTGCCAAAAAGCCATCTCACGTCAACCTCTTGGCCAGTAGGTCATCTCACACTCTCCACGTCATGATATAGTATTGCCATGTAGTTTAGGCGTCTATTGAGAGGCCGATAGGTCCCTTCACGAACATTCTAGGGCCAATATATATCTATTTTCACAATTCCTAAATTTTTTCACCTATTTTTTGCGATTTTTCAATGAAATAATATTATTTTAAAATGTTGATCTTTGATGTGACTTTTTTTCACCAACACGAGCACTTTGTTATATAACCGAATATATGCATTTACCGTGGCCAAAAGCGTTGAGATATCATCTCAAAAAAAAAAACCAACAAAAGGACATGTCGGCCATTGAAGGGACGACATGTCCTTCCCCTCGTCAAAAAGCCATCTCACGTCAACCTCTTGGTCAGTAGGTCATCTCACACCCTCCACGTCGTGATATAGTATTGCCATGTAGTTTAGGCGTCTATTTAAAGGCCGATACGTCCCTTCACGACCATTCTAGGGCCGATATATATCTATTTTCACAATTCCTAAATTTTTCCACTTATTTTTCCGATTTTCCAATGAAATAATATTATTTTTAAAATATTGATCTTTGATGTCACTTTTTTTCACCAACATGAGCACTTTGTTATATAACCGAATATATGCATTTACCATGCGCAAAAAGCGTTGAGATATCATATCAAAAAAGAAAATAAAAAACAAAAGGACCTGTCGGCCATTGAAGGGCCGACAGGTCGCCTCCCTCGCCAAAAAGTCATCTCACACCCTCCACGTCATGATATAGTATTGGCATGTAGTTTAGGCGTCTATTTAGAGGCCGATAGGTCCCTTCACGACCATTCTAGGGCCGATATATTTCTATTTTCACAATTCCTAAATTTTTCTACCTATTTTTGCGATTTCAATGAAATAGTATTATTTTTAAAATATTGATCTTTGATGTGACTTTTTTTCACCAACACGAGCACATTGTTATATAACCGAATATATGCATTATCGTGGCCAAAAGTGTTGAGATATCATCTCAAAAAAGAAAATAAAAAACAAAAGGATCTGTCGCCATTGAAGGGCCGACAGGTCCTTTTCCTCGCCAAAAAGCCATCTCACGTCAACCTCTTGGCCAGTAGGTCATCTCACACCCTCCACGTCATGATATAGTATTGCCATGTAGTTTAGGCGTCTATTTAGAGGCTGATAGGTCCCTTCACGACCAGTTTAGGGCCGATATAGATCTATTTTCACAATTGTTAAATTTTTCCACCTATTTTTGCGGTTTTCCAATGAAAAAAATATTATTTTTAAAATATTGATCTTTGATGTGACTTTTTTTCACCAACACGAGCACATTGTCATATAACCGAATATATGCACGAGCACATTGTTATATAACCGAATATATGCATTTACGTGGCCAAAAGCGTTGAGATATCATTTCAAAAAACAAAAAACAAAAGGGCCCATCGGCCCCGCCAAAAAGCCATCTCACGTCAACCTCTTGGCCAGTAGGTCATCTCATACCCTCCACGTCATAATTTAATATTGCCATGTAGTTTAGGCGTCTAATTAGGGGCCGATAGGTCCCTTCACGAGCATTATAGGGCCGATATATATCTATTTTCACAATTCCTAATTTTTTCACCTATTTTTCCGATTTTCCAATGAAATAATATTATTTTAAAAATATTGATCTTTAATATGACTTTTTTTTATCAACATGAGCACTTGTTATATAATCGAATATATGCATTTACCGTGGCCAAAAGCGTTGAGATATCATCTCAAAAAAGAAAATAAAAAACAAAAAGGACCTGTCGGCCGTTGAAGGGTCGACATGTCCTTCTCCTCGCCAAAAAGCCATCTCACGTCAACCTCTTGGCCAGTAGGTCATCTCACACCCTGCACGTCATGATATAGTATTGCCATGTAGTTTAGGCGTCTATTTAAAGGCCGATAGGTCCCTTCACGACCATTCTAGGGCCGATATATATCTATTTCACAATTTCTTAATTTTTCCACCTATTTTTGCGATTTTCCAATGAAATAATATTATTTTTAAAATATTGACCTTTGATGTGACTTTTTTCGCCAACACGAGCACTTTGTTATATAACCGAATATATGCATTTACCGTGGCCAAAAGCGCTGAGATATCATCTGAAAAAGAAAATAAAAAACAAAAGGACCTGTCGGCCATCGAAGGCCGACATGTCCTTTACCTCGCCAAAAAGCCATCTTCTTGGCCAGTAGGTCATCTCACACCCTCCACGTCATGATATAGTATTGATATGTAGTTTAGGGCGTCTTTAGAGGCTGATAGGTCCTTTCACGACCATTCTAGGGCCGATATATATTTATTTTCACAATTCCTAAATTTTTCCACCTATTTTTGCGATTTTCCAATGAAATAATATTATTTTTAAAATATTGATCTTTGTTGTGACTTTTTTTCACCAACACGAGCACTTCATTATATAACCGAATATATGCATTTACCATGGTCAAAAGTGTTGATATATCATCTAAAAACGAAAATAAAAAACAAAAGGACCTGTCGGCCGTTGAAGGGCCGACAGGTCCCCTTCCTCGCCAAAAAGCCATCTCACGTCAACCTCTTGGCCAGTAGGTCATCTCACACCCTCCACGTCATGATATAGTATTGCCATGTAGTTTAGGCGTCTATTTAGAGCCCGATAGGTTCCTTCACGACCATTCTAGGGCCGATATATATTCTATTTTCACAATTCCTAAATTTTTCCACCTATTTTTGTGATTTTCCAATGAAATAATATTATTTTAAAAATATTGATCTTTGATGTGACTTTTTTTCACCAACAAGAGCACTTTGTTATATACCGAATATATGCATTTACCATGGGCAAAAGCGTTGAGATATCATCTCAAAAAGAAAATAAAAAACAAAAGGACCTGTCGGCCATTGAAGGGCCTACAGGTCCACTCGCCAAAAAGCCATCTCACGTCAACCTCTTGGCCAGTAGGCCATCTCACACCCTCCACGTCATGATATAGTATTGACATGTAGTTTAGGCGTCTATTTAGAGCCCGATAGGTTCCTTCACGACCATTCTAGGGCCGATATATATTCTATTTTCACAATTCCTAAATTTTTCCACCTATTTTTGCGATTTTCCAATGAAATATATTATTTTTAAAATATTGATCTTTGATGTGACTTTTTTTCATCAACAAGAGCACCTTGTTATATACCGAATATATGCATTTACCATGGGCAAAAGCGTTGAGATATCATCTCAAAAAAGAAAATAAAAAAACAAAGGACCCGTCGGCCATTGAAGGGTCGACAGGTCCTCTACCTCGCCAAAAAGCCATCTTATTGGCCAGTAGGTCATCTCACACCCTCCACGTCATGATATAATATTGCCATGTAGTTTAGGCGTCTATTTAGAGCCCGATAGGCCCATTCACGACCATTCTAGGGCCGATATATATTCTATTTTCACAATTCCTAAATTTTTCCACCTATTTTTGCGACTTTCCAATGAAATAATATTATTTTAAAATATTGATCTTTGATGTGACTTTTTCACCAACACGAGCACTTTGTTATATAACCGAATATATGCATTTACCATGCGCAAATGCGTTGAGATATCATATCGAAAAAAGCCATCTCACGTCAACCTCTTGCCCAGTAGGTCATCTCACACCCTCCACGTCATGATACAGTATTGCCATGTAGTTTAGGCGTCTATTTAGAGGCCGATAGGTTCCTTCACAACCATTCTAGGGCAGATATATATCTATTTTCACAATTCCTTAATTTTTCCACCTATTTTTGCGATTTTCCAATGAAATAATATTATTTTAAAATATTGATCTTTGATGTGACTTTTTCACCAACATGAGCACTTTGTTATATAACCGAATATATGCATTTACCGTGGCCAAAATGTTGAGATATCATCTCAAAAAATAAAATAAAAAACAAAAGGACCAGTCGGCCATTGAAGGGCCGACAGGTCCTTCACGTCGCCAAAAAGCCATCTTCTTGCCAGTAGGTCATCTCACACCCTCCACGTCATGATATAGTATTGCCATGTAGTTTAGGCGTCTATTTAGAGCCTGATAGGTCCCTTCACGACCATTCTATGGCCGATATATATTCTATTTTCACAATTCCTAATTTTTTCCACCTATTTTTGCGATTTTCCAATGAAATAATATTATTTTTAAAATATTGATCTTTGATGTGACTTTTTTCACCAACATGAGCACTTTGTTACCGAATATATGCATTTACCATGGGCAAAAGCGTTGAGATATCATCTCAAAAAAGAAAATAAAATACAAAAGGACCTGCCGGCCATTGAAGGGCCGACAGGTCCATTTCCTCGCCAAAAGCCATCTCACGTCAACCTCTTGCACAGTAGGTCATCTCACACCCTCCACGTCATGATATAGTGTTGCCATGTAGTTTAGGCGTCTATTTGGAGGCCGATAGGTCCCTTCACGACCATTCTAGGGCCGATATATATCTATTTTCACAATTCCTTAATTTTCCCACCTATTTTTACGATTTTCCAATGAAATAATATTATTTTTAAAATATTGACCTTTGATGTGACTTTTTTCACCAACACGAGCACTTTGTTATATAACCGAATATATGCATTTACCGTGGCCAAAAGCGCTGAGATAGCAGAAAATAAAAAACAAAAGGACCTGTCGGCCATTGAACGGCCGACAGGTCCTTTTCCTCGCCAAAAAAGCCATCTCACGTCAACCTCTTGCCCAGTAGGTCATCTCACACCCTCCACGTCATGATATAGTATTGCCATGTAGTTTAGGCGTCTATTTAGAGGCCGATAGGTCCTTTCACGACCATTCTAGGGCCAATGTTATCCTAAACGCTAAACAGTAAACAGTCGGTCACCCTTTGTTAGCGTTTAGTCCGTTTAAACGGTGTTTAAACGGAGTCAAACGGCCTAAACGGTTTTGCATAGTAACACTAAAACATACATATTTGTGTACATAAAAGTCAAACTTGCTAGAGGTTCTATATATTTGCACATCTAAAAAGTAAGTATTCTACCAAATAATATTTTGGGAGAAATCTATATCCTACAACACTTCGTATACTTACGATTTTAATTACTTCGAAGTTCATTATGGTAGTTGTAATCATCCTATTGACTAAATTATGAATTTAATGGTTATTTAACTTATGTAATCATGATTAACTCGAGTGTGTTTAGACGGTTTAGATGATTTTAAACGGTTTAAACGGGTTTAAACGGCCCAACCGTTTAATCCACCGTTTAGGGCTAAACGACACAGTCGACCTCTGTTTACCGTTTAAACGGTGTTTAAACGGCCTAAACGACCGTTAGGCGAACAGAGTCTAGGCCGATATTTATCTATTTTCACAATTCCTAAATTTTTCCACCTATTTTTGCAATTTTCCAATGAAATAATATTATTTTTAAAATATTGATCTTTGATGTGATTTTTTTTCACCAACACGAGCACTTTGTTATATACCGAATATATGCATTTACCATAGCCAAAAGCGTTGAGATATAATCTAAAAAAGAAATAAAAAACAAAAGGTCCTGCCGGCCGTTGAAGGGCCGACAGTCCCCTCCTCGCCAAAAGCCATCTCACGTCAACCTCTTGGCCAGTAGGTCATCTCCCACCTCCACGTCATGATATAGTATTGTCATGTAGTTAGGCGTCTATTTGAGGCCGATAGGTCCTTTCACGACCATTCTAGGGCCGATATTTATCTATTTTCACAATTCCTAAATTTTCCACCTTTTTGCGATTTTCCAATGAAATAATATTATTTTAAAATATTGATCTTGATGTGATTTTTTTCACCAACACGGCACGTTGTTATATACCGAATATATGCATTTTACCATGGCCAAAAGCGTTGAGATATAATCTAAAAAAGAAAATAAAAAACAAAAGGTCCTGCCGGCCGTTTGAAGGGCCGACAGGTCCCCCCCTCGCCATAAAGCCATCTACCGTCAACCTCTTGGCCAGTAGGTCATCTCCCACCCTCCACTCATGATATAGTATTGCCATGTAGTTTAAGCGTCTAGTAGCCGATA
>WEIB01000470.1:0-36378 GCA_015476505.1 Urochloa ruziziensis
TCATGGCTTGATTTGTTTCTCTCGATATACATATGAACAGGAACTATAGTGTCAATGACTCATGACTGCACCAGGTATGCATGTTGCAGCGGAAGAACCTTTTTAAACCAAAGAGGAGTGTGAATAAAAGGAGAACCAAACCTATCATTAAGATTATCCAGGAAAGCATTGCGACCCAGCCTTGATTCTCGCCTTTCCTTTGCTTGCTTCTCAGTAAGGGACTGCATAGCCAAGCAACTTGCTTAATATATAGTAAGTAATATAGTCTGCAACTAAGAACACACAAACTCGTCGCATTACCGTTTTGGCTGCATCGGCACTCAGTGGAGATATATATTGTGTTTTTACCAACCAAGAAACGCCTTCGTCAGTGGGTCTCTCTTTTTTCCTTATACCTTCTTGTTTAATAGGGGTGAGGACCTCATCATCTCGCAAAAGCTCTTCATCTTCAGGAGCCATGGGCGGCTGAACAGCAGGGGGGCTGGGACATATTTGGCATGAGTTAGGGATACTGGAACAAATCCTCAGAGAAAGAGAGATCAGGCTCATGAAAACTGGTCCAGTACTTTGGTCTAATCCTTACTTGTACACTCATGTCAAGTAGGTCGAGAGGTATCCCAAGATCCTCAGGGACAATCATTTTAGGCATATAATTTTTCTCCAATGAAGTAATCCTGTATTTGCTATATCTGAAAAGGTAGTACACGGAGAAACAAAGTAAGCATAGTGGCCTACCAGAGTGAAGCATAATTGAGAGCAACACACACACACACACACACAAAAAGACATACTAAGGTTCCAGCAAACTGCAGGTAGCACAAAATGAGGCAGAAGGCTATGGAAAAACTCTACAGAAGTAGAGTAGCTCAAAACACATAACATGGTGGCGGTGGCACAGGATACCCAGTTATGACATATTTATGACTTTACATCAGTTTACCAAATATCAATCAATCTACTAATGTGATTCATCTCCTGTAAACAATAAGCCCATGATATCATCTCTGTGCATAAGTAGCAGAAATTATGAAACTCTTGATTTTTATTTCTGGTCAAGTGAAATGAGGGTTCCTAACAGTAGCACCGAAGGATCCTCCAACAGGCACATATGGCTTACCCATATTAGCCCAGTAAAACATGCCTGCCTATAATTAATTCTAGAAATCAATATAGCCATCACGCCCCCACAAATAATTATATTAGGCATCAATGCAGCAGGGATGAATGTGTGTTCTTACCCATTCCATAATGAACAAAATGACCAAAACAATTTACTATACAGCAGCAAAAGTAAGGCATAAATTGGCAGCCAGCGGATAAAACAAAAATAATGGCAGGCTTACATCTTTTTTATGATCTATAAGCAAAAAATGACTTTCCTTATAGGTAGATGAGCAATATTGAAATATGGCTTGTACCACTCAAAATATGCAAATTACTAGTAAAAGCAGCACAGAACAGAACAGCACTGAGAAAGGAGAGTAAACAACTGTAATGCATACCGGTCCTTATCTTTATTCAGGGGCAGCCATTTCAGCTGAGCACTTGGATCTGGGAGCTCATTCTTAAACCTGTGTTAACCAAAAGAAAAGCAGGGTCATTCAAGTGTACAGTTATTACAATTGACATAGATCACTGAGACTATATGTTTGATACTACACAATTTAAGGCCCCGTAAAACCTGTACATATCCAGAAACTTATTTTAGAGACATTGGTAACTGAAAACTGCTTTTATCAGAGGAATACTTTTCATACAATTCCTAAGCCTTGATTTGCCTGCCCTGCTATAACTCATAACAAAGAAATAGCTCGGTAGACTGACTCATTAAGCACTATGATCTCGATAGTTCTTTGAAAGTAGGTGAAAGTATCTCTCTCTCCAAGCACATAGAGAAGCACCACATCAAAGAAGAATGAAACAAATTCAGAAAAGAATGGTCGTTTAATCCCAACACCCTACAATGCAACAATGATACACAAACTTCTAGTAACGCAGGGTGTGTCACTCTCACTAATTAAGGAGTGCACATGTTGCAAGTTTACACCATGAGGCATGCATGACCAATCAAAATGTTACCCAACCACATGCTGGGAATTGAAATTTTGGCACGCACTTATAAAGACCTAAATGAATGCAAGTCTCCAGTTAGCACTTGCAAAGACCAAAACTGGATAAACTACTTGTGCTTGCACAGGAACGGTGTTGGCTTTTTGAGCCGGTTCTCAAACCTCTCAGCATTAGGTGCTGATGCTGGGCGGAGACCCAGTTGCCGCCGCTGCCCGAGAGCCACCAGGATGGTGGTGGTGGTGGCGGCTCTGCGACGGCTGCTGCTGCCCAGCATGTGTTTTCTGTGTCTTCTGCAGAATGGTGGCCTGCGACTGGCGGATCATCTGCTGCTGCTTCGGTCCTCCGCCCGCTGCTTCTCAAACTCGCGCTTCTTCCGTGCACGACGCTCATCCTCCGTCTCGGCCCTCGGCAGAGCTGACTTAGCTGCTGCTCCTTCGGGGGAGGCGGGGCCTGAGCAGGCGGAGGCTGGGCCACCGGTGGCGGAGGGGGCGGGGGCGGGGCCGCAGGGGAGGGGACGGAGGCGGGGGTGGCGCCGAAGGGGAGGAGGCGGCGGGTTGCTGTTCCCGCCGTAAGGCGGCGGCGGGGGCTGGTAGTACATCTGTGGCGGGGGCGGTGGCTGCTGCGGGGGGGCGGGCCCGAAATTGAACTGCGGCTGGTGCGGCGGTGGCGGGCCAGGTGGTGGCGGCGGAGGCGCGGCCCCCGCGTGGTAAGGCGGCGCCGGCCATCCGGGCATACGGCGCCTGCTGCTGCGGCGGCGCGTACGGGTTCATCTGCGGCGGGAAGCCGCCCTGCGGTGGCGGGGGCGGCGGGTGCTGCTGCGGCGGCGGGTAAGGCCTGTACGACGCCATGGCGCGGCAGCGGCGGCGGCGGCGGCTAGGGTTTGCCGGAACCCTAACCCCAGCGCACGGACCTCGGTTTCCACGGCCGCCTCTGACCTCTCGCGCTCCCCCGGCGCCTCCTCCGTCGCCGCCGCCACAGAAGCTTCTAGAACCGCGCGCCCTGAGCACCCGGGACCCACTCCTCCACCAGATCTACGCGGCGGCGTGAGGTGGTCGGCGGCGATTTGGCGAGGAGCAGATGCGAGGGTGGAAGCGAAGGGCAGATTATTGCAGTGTGCTTTGTTTCACGAGCGCTTGTTGATTCTGCCCGAATTCGCCCCAAGTTTGAATTCTTTTGCCTGAATTTTGCTAGGATTTGCAGGTCAATTCAGATTTAGCGTTTAGATACTTTTTCGTGCAGGGAAAGATTATTATTAGCATTTATAATTGGTGGCCTCTGTTATTTGCAAGAAAACGGCATACGACATACCCCGTATATCTGGAATAGGAGTCGGTGACGTCAGCTTGACACGTTGCCGGTGTAGGATTAACGAGAACGTGTTATTGCTTTTCGAAGCATTCCGCTCCTTGTGTCATTTACACACGTCTCTTTCCTTCTTCATTTTTTTATGTGTGTTTTTTGTGCTCTTGATCTAAGCTACTTCTTTTATTTGCTTGTTGTGAGGGAACTAAAATATTTGTTAAAAAAGAAATTAAGAAGAAGTATTATATTTAAGTGCCTCTCTTCGTCCAAGACAACTTGAAAATTAGTATAGCTATTTATTTAAGTCAATTTTTAAGCAAAGACATACCTGAAATTAGGGAAAGATATCATTTTTATAATTGTGCAGTGGAGTGTATTATAGACTATAGTTTTTTTTTTACAATATAGGGTAGAGGTCCAACCACCTAATCACGCGTGTGGACCGCATTGTGCCATGGCTAAGATAGTACGGTGATCGGCTAACACACAATCAATCCTTCTACATCCTTTGTTCATCTTTAAGGAAAAATGGAGGAAGATATTTTCAGATAAGCTTGTAGTGGAGTGCATATAGAGTTATTTGCTACATTAATATGCCCAAGGCCAAGAGATCCTAGACTCATAATACAAACAAGCAACACAAGACATACTATAACAGTGTTAAGTTTCTCCTTAATGTGGCTATGTCAATGTCGGATCCCACTAATTTTATAATTTGTTAAAGGTTGTTCTATGAGAGCATCAACAATTTTGCCAAAGGATGTCAAAGTGCACTTAAATCAAACTTTAATCAATCGAATACTAAAAAAAATGGTTAGAATCTTGCCTACCTGATCATGCCATCATGAAGGTCAAGGAGGTCAACATCATCAGCAGACGGACCTTGAGATATTTCCATTGATGGGAGAAATTGAGCTCCTAGATTTTGAGTGAAGAAGCGAGCAAGGTCGGACGTATGGCGATGGTTAGAGTTACTCCGAGTCACTGGGGAGACATGGTGGCGATGATGAGCAATTTTAGCGATGGATTTGGGATATCAGTGGCGGCGATGGCATCGACAGGCTGAAGGAAATAACGGCAGACGGAGAATGCAGAAAATGTTTTTTTTTTCATAATAAGAAAATATAAAACGGTAGAGCTCTTAACAATCTAATCACGTGTATCGCCTGGCTTGTGACATGTCACTGTAACGTGCTTTGTATGTTGCAATAAAAAACTGAAATGAGGGAGGAGGAGAGGATTGTGTGCAAGGCTAAGTTACAATATTCTTTATAATGGACTGGACAAGTACAGTGTGTTGACATCATGCCCAAGAGGACAAGACTAACCGCAATCCAAAATCCTGAGCAGGTCCATATGTACATCCTTTGCGTTTCCTCCGTACAATTAGTTTTATACCTTTGTCTATGGTAAAAAAAAAAGAACAAAGGAATTCCTTGTATCCCTGTGAGAAACCCGTTCCACGATAACACGCAAAATTCCTTTGGCTCAAAGCACTCTAAAAAAAAAAGCTAATCTGGTACGGTATTCTGGTTTTGAACTTGTTGGCAAGTGACAAAACATTCTTCCAGAAGCTATGAATTGAGGCGTCGAGTGACATATGTGCTTCATCCTTCAGCCAAGCCAAGCACAAATAAAAACCCCTGTATGTCACTGCTTTCGCTCCTCGGTGCTGGTCTCAGCAAGCCCGCCATTTTTTTTTTTGACAGCTAGTAACTAACTCGCCTCTATCCAGTGCTCAACATTCCACTGACGAAGTACTGAATTGCTTAATTTGGTACCAGAAAAGAGAGGACCGAAAGTCTACATGGGCCTGTCACTTTGTTCCGTTTCCCGCTTCGAGTTCGAGACCGGGCCGCCAAGAACACCGTGAAAGATGCACGCATGCTAAAAGGGAGCGAGCAACAAGCTCTGTGCAGCAGGTCTTTACTGCATCTGAACGTACCCTTTGTTTCCCCCATGGGTTCCTCTTTTGCGAGGCAAAGGAAAAGGATCCCTTCATCTCGCGCGGCGGCGGAGGCTGAGGCCTACAGATCCGGCCTCGCCCCGGCCGGATCCGGCGACGGCGGCGCATCCGGGGGGCGCGCGAAGGTGTGTGGGAGGGGCGGCATGATGACGGTGGTGGCTGCGAGCTGCGCGGGCGGTGCCGCCGGCGGCGGCGGCGGCCGGAGCTATGCGACGGCGGCTCCGAATCACAACCATGGCAGTAACCACACAGGCAAGCAAACAAGGCAGTCTCCGAATTGACGACGCCGTGTCCGTGCTCTCAGTACGCGTTGTACTACGTGGCACTGTGGATCAAGAGAGAGGAGCTTGCATTGGCCTCCGATCCACCAGTTGGAAAACTGAAGCGAAACCCTAGTTCTGACGAGACAGCAGCAGCAGCAGCGGTACACGGCGGCTGCCGGACTGCAGATGTGGTAATTGCCCGCCGGGGCCAAGAAATTGATGGCGGTGTGTGTGTGTACAACCATTTCCAATGGTACATGGCCAGCACGGGGTTGATGGCATAAAGTGAAAAAATTATGTTTTCACCATTTGTATCTTCTTTTTTTTTAGAAAATAGACCACTAGACAAGGAATTTCTCAGAGTTACGGCACCGTGCAAAATCATAGTACGTGCGTGCCCGATAGAGAAAATCATCACAGCATCAAATTTCTCCGTTCAAAAGGCTTTTCTGCGGATGGTTTTGAATGATTGTTTTCCCAAAGGTTTTGTTTTTCTAGAAAAAATGTTTTGGGAAAAAGAAAAACATTGAAAATTGGACGATCCCCTCACACTGACCCAATCGTTCCATTTAAGCGACATCTTTTCCTTTTCGTGATTTTAAAGTTATTTTAAGGGATAGGGAGAAAAATAATAGATTTATTCGAAGTACCATTGTACCAACGACCTGAAGCATCGCACCATTGCACACTAAGCAAGCAACATCATATCCAAAATTCCAAGGAACATCTCAAAACTAGACAAGTGTTGTTTCTTAAAGGTTTCGATTAAGCAAAGTTCTGCCCACCTCATCTGCGTTATCCGCTCGCGATTTCAACTTGCGACAATTGTAAATTTTGGACACCTAATTCCTTGTTTATTAGATTATTCAAGGTAGCTAGGATCCATTTGTTTACCGGCTTTGATGATGTAGAAGTACGGAGTACTATAGCAACATCATGCCTACGTATCCAGGGAGCTAGTGTGGTGACTACCTAGGCGCTTGCACGTTGCGTTAAGCAAAGGCTCATCCTGATTGTCCCCCTACACAGTGCTTCAGGCCCTGATAGTCCCCTAATCACCAAACATCAGAGGAACATATCTATTGGAAACCCCAATTGGAGATCCACCCCTTCCATTATTCATATACAACCAACCAAATTATATTAATTGCACTATGCTAATGACAGCACACGAAATTGAAGGGTGTGTGGGCGTATGTATCTAGCACATACACACACATGAGAGAATATAAATGTTGACAAGAAAGTGTTCAAGTGAGAGACAAATTATTTCTTCCAATATTGTCAAGTGGAGGCAGCTATGTACAATGTACATCTCTCTGGGTTCCCCTCACAAATTAAGTTAATCATAATAAGGGGAGCCCTCAAAAAGAAAAGAAAAAAATTAACAAAAAAGAGAGAGAGGAGAGAGTGAATTGGATCGGAGTAGAAGTGAAGAGAAGGGTGGAGTGGATGGATGGATGGGATCTATGCATTCACCAGATCCAATGCAGGTAGCCATCCCTGTCCTCCTCATAATTAGTGCCTCACCTACCAATAATTCTCCACCACCGCACTCTCACTGACACCTCCTCTCTCTCTCCTTTCTCTCTCCTCCTCCTCCTCTTCCCCCATTTCATTTCTCCCAAGAAAGCTTAAGCTTGGATCCATGGATGGACGAGCCGGGCGGGCGTATGACAGGGGCGGCGCATCAGCTCAGCTAGGTAGGTACCTATGGACAGTTGGACACCGAGCTAGCTAGTTACTGACCTGGCTCGATCTCAATCGGGCTGGTTGGTCAAGCTCAGAAGGAGAGGAAGGCCGAGGTGGAGGCGGCGGCGGCGAGCTCGCCGGCGCCGGCGTCGGGGAGGAGGAGGGCGCGGCAGAGTGGGCAGGTTGCCTGGCCCTTGTCGACCCACTTGTCGATGCAGGCCTTGTGGAAGGCGTGCGCGCAGTTGCCGAGCTCGCGCACCCGGTGCCGCGCCTCGAGCGCGCCCAGGCACACGGCGCACGACGCCGGCCGCCGCCGCCGCCGCCGGGGCGCGGCGGGCGCGGAGGAGGTCGGCGTACCGGACGGCGGGGAGGCGGGCCTTGATGGCGGCCGGCGTGGGCGGGGGCGGCGGCGCCGCGGCCGCCGCCGGAAGCGCCCAGAGGTCCGGCGGCGGGACGGCCGCGTAGGCCGGGTGGTCGTCGGCGGACGGCGGCGCGGCGAGGCCGAGCGAGGAGAGGCAGAGCAGGACGGCGTGCCGGAGCATGTCCAGCAGCTGCAGCACCAGGATGAGCGGCTGAGGAAGGATCACGCAGTAGCACACCGACGGGAACCCCATGGCCTGCCCTGTCCTGCCTGTGTTTTGCTTGCTTGCTTCCTCTTCCTTTTCTTTCTTTTTCTAGAGAGAGATGGTAGAAGAAACAGCTAGAAAGACAGAGATAATGGATTGGAGGAAATAGGAGGAAGAAGAGGATGGTGGAGAGGAGGTGTGGGGTCTATATAAGAGAGAATGGCAGAAGGAGGGTTTGTTTTGGGGGCATCTATGTTTGGAGGTAGGGGCCTACCTAATAAGAGCAACGCTATGGGTACAAACAAGCCTGTCACATGTGTGGGTGCCGCCGAACCAGGCGAGGGACAACCGGCAGGCGACGTGCACGGCTGGAGAATTCTTAGGTTTTTGTCTCGCCGTGACAGCGAGTTTTACACCTTGCCACTAGAGATTTCAATGATTGACGACGCTTCATAACAAGCAATCGTGTCTCATGCTACCTGATCCGATTGTCGTCTTGAGTTAGATCCGTGGAATTTTGTCCAGTCGTAAGGCAACATATGTGAGGTTAGCTGGCTTGCAAACATTTAATTAATTTGTAGTTGGTGTTATTGGTCATTCCTGGTCATATGACCAAGAGATCCAAGAAAAAAGTGGCAAGAGATATTTCCCCACACAAGTTTATAAGTACATGGATAGGTTATCTAGCTTCTCATGTATACACTATTTTGCACTTTGAAGGAAGGTTTAAGGAGGCAAAGACTTTTTTTCTACGTTTGAGTATGCTCAATATGTAAGGTCCTTGTTGGAAGTTGGATGCTCCAAACTTATTATAAGATGTGACAGCTGAAGAAAATGAACTAATGGTAGCTTTCGTTGAGATGAGTTGTTTGGGCTATAATAAGCTTTTGGATATTTGGATTGATTGCAAGATTTGGGCTATAATAAGCTTTTGGCTATTTGGATCGATTGCATAAGGCAACAGATGTGAGGTTAGTTGGCTCGCAGATACTCAATTAATTTGTAGTTGATGTCATTGGTCATTCCCTAGTCTATGGGAGATCCAAAAAAAAGTGGTAAGAGATATTTGTAGTTGTATACACTATTTTACACTTTGAAGGAAGGTTTAAGGGAGTAATTAAAGATTTTTTTTTCTACGTCCGAGCAGGCTCAATATGTAATAAGGTCCTTGTTGGATGCCAAGCTGTGACAGCTGAAGAAAACGCGAACTAATGGTAGCTTTCGACGAGATGAGTTGTTTGAGCAATAATAAGCTTTTGGTTATCTGGATCATTTGCGAGGTTCCTGTGCTTGGGGAGGGAGAGGGATCTCCTATTTTGGTGTGCGCGTAGCGTTTGCGGGCTTGTTACATGGGTTGCACGTACACGCACACATGTGTTGTCGTGGGGACTGGCCGGCTTGACTGTTGCTCGCACTACTACTAGAGTACTACTAGTACATGCGTGATGCTCCCCCCCCCCCCCCCCCCCCCCCCCCCCCCCCCCCTCCCCCCCCACACACACTTTAATTAGCTGTTCGTGAGCGCCGGTTTGGTTGGCAGTTTGGCACTGCCTGCTCTGCATCCATCGTCCATCATCCATGTGTTTGCTCTTGCTTCCTACTCCCGTTGGTTGGCAAAAAGCAAATATAATTCGTTCCGTTCGATGCATTGCACGGGTGCTTCCGTTGGGGGCAGGCCGCCGCCGCCGCCGTGTCACCATCGCCGCCGGCCGTCCGTCCGGCCGATGATGATGCTGAAGCGAAGAAGAAGAAGGAGAATCTTCTCATCGGCCTGCCTGCTTTCGGCACGCATGGCGTGGTGTTGGGTTTGGTTTGGGGAAGGAGGGAGGGAGAAGGACATGCATGGGTGGATGGGCTCATGGGTTGGTGCATGCATGCGACGATTGGGTTGGGGGTGATTGGATGGGTGGGCAAGCCATGTGTGCGGTAGGCCCGCGCGCCCTCGTGCTCGCCTCAGGGGAAAAGAGGCATGTGGCACGTACACGTACGAGACGGGAGGGTACGCGCAGGCGCTGCTCTAGGAGGAGAGAGAGGGTCAGTCGGACTCGGACAGACGACCATTCTTCATGATCTGTTCAATAATGCAAAAACATGATTTGTTCTTTGGCATAGTCCTGCTTCGATCTGCAAATGAAAACTCGACTTTGATTTTTCTTTTTTGCCCCCAGCCCATGGCCGCCAGCACAGCAAAATCAGTATTATTACAGAGAAAATGCTGACAGAAGTCCATTGTTCAAAGTTCAAACCTCCGTGCAGGGATCCCTTCAATTGGTGGAGACAATAATGCGACTACCATGCATACAAGGCCATACCATCACTCCTATATTCACGCTTTGGTGGCCATATCTTGGGGTTCAGGTTCAGCTCCAGCAGCCGGCGGTCCAGCGCCTGTTGGAGAGCAGTGGCTGTTGCTCCACTTACCAATCTCATCAACGAGCGCTCACTCTAATCCTGATTAGTCGGTCTAATAAGATATGTTATCAATACTAATTGCGCTTGCAAGCTTGCAGCTAATTAAACCCAACAGAGCAGGAGTAGTACGCTTTATTTTTATTTTAAAGAAAACCTAATTAACAGGGCAGCAGCTCAACTGATTGCAAATCACACCGGCGTACATGCATATAATAAACAAAACATTAACAGGTTTAAATTAGTGTGCCGCATTTGTCCCGGTACGGTGCTTCATGTCCCGTTTCTTTTGAAAAGGTTTTCATGTCCCGTCAAGATACGATGAACGACCATCAGGACAGCTATGGGCTTACGGCCTAACATTTCCGCCGCACTAAACTAATCGCGCCCTGCTCATCAGCCGAAGATTTGCAGACAGATACTACGTCGACACCTGGTCATTGGATGGAGAACACGTACCAGTATACGCCAATAGGACCGGGATCGGATCGACGCGAGGCGAGGCGAATGATTAGACGGCCGCTGGACGACGCCGCCCGGACAGGGCATGCGTGCGCGCGTATGGGCACGCAGCAGAGCCGTTGGACCAGCAGTTGGTTGCTGCCGGCCCGGCGGCCGGCCGGCCGGCGGCGTGATTGTTCCCCTTCCCCTCCAATAATCCTGCCGCCGCGTGCATGCATGGACTGGTCGCCCACCCCGGCGGCGGCGGTCGGAGCACGAGCAGGCGAGCAGCCACACGGCGCGCGGCGGCGTGCCACGGCACTGTTCGCTCTCGCTCGGAGATGGATGCCCTACCACTCACTAAACGAAAAAAAAAGGAAGCTGATTATTCCCATGAGTGTTAAATGCAGAATCAGTACGTAAACTTGGCAAGTGGGTGCATTTACGTGTATCATCTCTCAAATCGCTCATTTGAGTGCAACAACTTGGCTGGTTGGTGCGTTTAGATACATAGTCTCTCTGATGGTTTATTTGAGCACAACAACTTGACAGGTAGGTGCAATTAAGTACATCATCTTTTTCTTTAAATTTTTAAATCCCTATAAATCATATAAACTCCCAAATTGTCTTTGTTCATATAATATAACAATTGTAAAAATAAACATTTATGCATGCCTTCACACCCATGCGCGACATTGTTTTTTTGAGATGGAATGTAGTACTAGCACAATAGTGACCAAGTCATGGCATGGGGTACATGACACATTTACAAAAAGTTGTGTGTCGGACTTTGGGTCCGGCAATCCACTAGGGGGTACCCGAGAGGTTGATTTGTAGGAGTTGGGAGGGGGGGGGGGGGGGGGGGGGAGATCGCGAAGCTAGGGAGCTCGAGGTAACACAGGAGACGCAAGGTTTATACAGGTTCAGGCGACCGGAAGGCACAAACCCTACGTCCTATGTCCGGTGGTGTCTTGTATTGATGAACTCGTCAAAACTCTTGAGCAATGGCGAGTCAGTAGGCGATTATAAGGGGGAACACGATGATGGTGTGACGTGAGGCCTCTGTCCTCTGGGGGACGACCTAGGCCGCCTTATATAGGCTGACGGCCTAGGGTTACGAGTCGGTTGAGATCTAATCCTACCGGTTTACAATTGGAAAGCAATCCGAGTCGGTTACAACATAATATCCAAGACACCCGGGCGCGATTTGCCAGCTGGGTCGCACATATCTCGCAGGATCCGGGTGTCCGCGCCGCACGCCTTGCGGGCTAAGTCTTCACAGTCTTGTCCGGTAAGCTCGGGCTGTCTTGTAGGTCGGTTCATGAGTCGGCCCACATAGCTGTCAGATGTGGGCACTGGCCGACTGACATCCTGGTCGGTGAGGGGCCCCTGGATACCTATATCCCACAGTGTGTAGCATGCCATATTATAGGGGCTCCACATATCCAGGGACAAGCAATGTGTGTCCATAGAAAACATATTTGTATGTGAAAGATCACCTACAAGCTATGTGTGGTTCCTTGCCATTCCACTAACCTTGCTGCCATCGTTGAAAGCCTCTCTTTAGTGCCAAAATACACATGATTGAGGAGATCAATTATTAAAAAACCTACTTGCAATATTTTCGCCCACATAACCTCACACATATTGTGTGCTAGTATGCCAAAATTTTGCTCGCTTGTCATGTTCGTGAGCAAGCATCACCTAGCTGCAAAATTACTACACTCAAATAAGAAATTAGAAAAATGATTTACCTATATGCACGAGGCTGCCAAGTTAGTGTATGCAATGAGTAATTTGAGAGATAATGTACCTATTTGCACCCTACATAGCAAGTTATTATATCCAAATGAGCAATTAGAGAGATGATGTACCAAAGTACTACACCTTTATGCCAAGTTTATGTACTAATGGTGCATTTAACTCTTCCCATTATCCCATACGCCCAAATACGCTAATGGCTAACACTGAAATAAACAAGGGCCCCCCTTGCTCTCTCTGTACCAGCACGGCATTTGCCCTGTGTTTACGGCGAGCCTTTGCTGGTGCCCCCTCTTGCCCTGCAAAAGCAGAGCACAAAAGCGCATCCGGCTATGGTGTGATTTCCCCGTCACCGTCAGCAAAGCATTCGTCAATTAGGCACATCAAAATAATTCCAATGCCAGTAGCAGTAGACGTCAATTAGCACATCAAAACAAAAGTATAGTTCATGAAAGGAGACAAGAGCGGCGAGGGGGAGAGGAATACGCAGTGGGGGCCCACCTTCCCCGGCAAACCGTCATGGTCCGGGCCCACACAAAGGCTAACCGAGTCTACAACCATCCTTCTCAAGCTTCCCAACCTTGCGTGCGTGTTCACTCCAGCCAGCCGGTCGAAAGGCGCACGAATGATGATGGTGATCATGATGATGATGATCCATTGTCCCATGTCCTTCTTTATTGCTGCTATAATCCCCGTCGTTTTTAGAGCATGTTTATCTTGTCCTTTCTCACTCTCATGGATTTTTCAGAGGATGAATAATGCAATGCAAGTTTTTTGATCTAATGCTGACATTTTTTTGGTTCAGGTAATTCCTTTAGATGAAGGTTTTTTTTTCCAGATAACTTCAACTCGAAGGGAAGAAAAAAAAATGAATTTGAAGCAAAATGCTTGGTTGAACTTGAAAGCGAAGAAGTTGCTGTACCCGAAAGCGGGGCAGCAGAATTATTACGCGCCAACAAAAAGATAACGCAAACGTGCAGTGGTGGTCTTTTCTTTTCTTTTTCTCTATCGGTCGATGTGTCTGTCTAGCACTCTACTAGCCGGCCGTCTACCGGTTGCAGAGACGTAAAGCGTGAAAGCATGGTCCCGCAGGGAAAAAGAGGAGGAGGAATATTTTTAGGTAGACCAGCACATTCGTCCGCCGGGGCAAGCAAAACGAATTTCTATAGTACAGTTGTTGCTGCTACCAATCCGTATGCTAATCAACGCCGATAGCTAGCTAGATTGATTAAGCTTGAATTAATCAGACTAAAAGTTCTCTACTTCAATTATGGATGGATGATAGATGTACTACTCTCTCCCGTCCTAAATAAGAGTGATGTATTGGTGTTGCCTTAAGCATCACTCACATCTATTGAAAATGTAGGTACTGAGTCGGTTTATCCTAATGTGGTTTCATACTGACTTCAAAAGAGTCTATTTTTGCTCCTCCTTTTTAACCCGCTTAGTGAAAAACGCAACTGGGAATAAGTTAAATTTGTGGTTTGAGAACTACTCCTACATATATGTCGATGTGACAATAATGTCCAAAACGGTGCTTATCTTGTGCAAGTTAATAATCAGCCGGTTTGCTTGTGGCAGCCGCTTTAATCTCTTGGCGCACACACACATATGCCCATCGATGGCGTGGCAATGATGGTGCCGTCCGGCTGCCGGGTGCAGGGGAGATGGAGCCAAAACGCCCGGGATTATGTTATCCCGGCAGAGTCTAGCTAGCTATAGTAGTGGCGAGTCTGCGGGATAAACAAAACCAAGAAACAAATCCAGGTGATCAGGGGATCTGCAACTGTAATGCAGGTCATTAGAGCAAGTTTCGTCGTTGGGGTGTACTGTATCCGAGTATGCACTGGATCATGCAAGCTTGTCAAAAGCTGTCGTGGTTGCGAAATCAAAGTTATTCGATCTCTGCCAAATATAATTATTTTTATGCGCCAATGTTGACGTTGGTACATCGAAAATCTTCTGGAAACGATGTGTAGTACTCCGTAATAGATAGTGCGGTACATACATTTGAAGACTTGTCAACTGCCAACTCGATCTTTGCTGGGTCGTCGGTCTTTGGCTCCGGCGCTCCGCCGCCGTGCCCGCGCGGTAGCTAGAAAGGGGGCCTTTGACTGAGAGTAAACACGAAGGAGACGACGACGGCTCTCTGGCTCTGGCGATTGGCGACTCGTGGTCGATCGTCTTCCTCTCGTGCGATGACGCGAGCGATTATTCACTCTACGGGTAATTACTGACCACTGTAATGTAATTGCTCTTGGTCTTGGGCTAATGACGACCGTCAGTCCGTCGTGTCGTGCTAGTGATTTACGTAACCGTTTACTGCTGGCATGGTACTGGCAGTAGCAGGCAAGCAGCTAGCACTAGCCAGGCCTGCTCTGCTGGCGGTCAAGGGCTAGGCAGCTCGTGCGGTGCGGCCAGCGGAGCAGCACGTGGGCGCCGGGGACGGCCAGGGCCCAGGTGGTGGTAGTGCGCGCGTGTACGTGCACTGGGCTGTGGGCGGCACGTGAACAGTGTCAGGCCGGCACGAGCACGCGCCGGGTCCGAATCGTGCTAGCCCGACGACCACCCAACCCCCCGTTGCATACGTGCACGTGCGGCGCGGAGCTGAGAAGCACGGAGCGGCCCGGCTAACCTGATGCGTCCAAGGCTACCTGCCGTGCAGTTCGTTCAATTAAGCCCAAATAAACGAGCTAATAATAACAGCCCAGCTAACGGTCGGCCCAGAGCTCATCAATAATGTGGAGATAGAAACGTTGTTGGGCTTCTCAACTTTTCTCTACCCTTGCTATTAGGATTGCATATTACTAGCAGATTAGGAGATTCTAAAAAGAAAATATTAGCAGATTAGGAAACTCTCAAGCTTTGGTGCCAATCCGTGGTCGATGTAGATTGAGGCTCCCGGTGCATTCTCTTCTCTTCTCCCCCACTGCATTCTCCTCCGAGCACCGTGCTCGCACAAAAATGTAACTCACTTGATGGAATATGAAATTCCGGTGGGTTCTTCTCCCCCCATTGATTCCTAAAAGAAGATGAAAATAAGTAAGGGAAATGTAATGAAAACAATAACTCGACTAAATAAAGAGATGAAGCCCATGTGAAACACAGTACATAAATAAATACATGGCACGAGAAAAATGGCCGATAAAGAAAAAGAACCTGCATATAATCTAGGCTAAAAGCAAATCGAGCTGACATATACGCATAGTACTAAAGCAATATAACCAAGCAGCCCACCACCACACAAGCATGTCGGGAACTCATTTATTTTTTGGAAGTTTTTTCCTTCCCCACCTTCCACTATTTCAGATTCAAGCAAACAACCTCGACTGTTGGATCTCCAACATAAACCCTAGCCTCCTTAACCTGATGCGCCGCCGCCTCCCATACACCGCCACCGTCGATGTGCTGTGCCGCCGCGTGAGTTTGGACGCTTGAGCTCTTACTGGCAGTGTGCCTCAGCAGCGCCGCCCGTGCGGGCACGCTAGCCTGTGGCCGCGGTGCCGGCCTCGGCCCTCCGCATGCCCGAAGGTCGTGCCGCCTCCGGCCTCCTGCAGTTGCCGCCGCCGCCTCCTGGCTTGTGCGCCCCGGCAGTTGTGCGGGAGAGCCGCCATGTGCGCCGTCGTGCTGGCTGCTCGCCTCCCTGGCCTCGGTGCCGCCGCACCTGCGCCCTCGCCGGTCGTCGTTCGAGCACCACCGCCGCCAGCAGCTACCAGAGTCGGAGAAGAAGGCGCAACCGAGGTTTTTTTTTAAAAAAATGTTGATTTTTTAAAGTTGAGGTTAGTAAAAATGTTGAGGTTCACCTTTTTTTTAAAAAGTATTGATAAATATTGTTGAGGTTCAACTTTTGCAGAATTTTTTTTGGTAAATGTTGAGGTTCAACTTTTTCAAAAAAAAAAAGATGTTGGTAAAAAGTATTGCGATTCAATAATTTTTGTTCAACTTTTCTTCAAACAATGTTGGTCAACATTTTTTCAAATACTTTTAAGTCAAAATGTTGAATATACCATTATCAGTTGGGCCTTACTGGGTTTTATAAATAGATTCCTTAACCACCTTCCTCAAGATATATAGGAGCTCCCAACCACGCATCGGCATCCTAATACTATGATCTGACATCTTGAATTTTTACCAATGAAACTCGAAGTTAATGAGCTCTATTCTTGGCGGTTGTCATGATCATGGCCATGTATAGAGGCTCGAATTAATTCTCTACTCATTTACTACATACCTTGTAACATGACCCTGTATATTGGTTGTTATTTTAGAATGGAATGAGTAGAGAATTAATTCTTTGCCAAATTTGGTCCATCCTCAAGCCTCTATATATGACCATAAAGGCATAGCATTACATTGCAACCCCACATCAAAACACAAGAGCAACGATCATCTTGAAAACTTATATGGCGCTCCACGGAAATGCAGATAGTAGGGCTCTGTTCTTGGCGGCTGTCATGATCATGGCCATTGTCTTATTCTTATCATCCTATACCGCGCAAGGGCAAGGTTAGTTGTACATGTGTACTCTCGGCATTCTATTTTTACTTATTTTTCACATATCCTCGACAGTATAAAGGGTGATTGTGACATTTTGCTTGGTATCGTGCAGTAAACTGTATTAACTTGCAAGGAGGCACATGCGACAACGACACGTGCATTATGTCTTGTAAGGCGACTGGGTTAGTCAACCCTCGTGGAGAATGCAGGGGTAATGACTTATGCTGCTGCTTCGCATGGCCTGCCCGTTTATTTTCACCTGATGAATCGCATAAGAATCGGTTCCAGACTAAAGCAGGCTCGCATTGACATGGCTGTACTTGAACCGGTTGACTGAAAGATGTATGTCATATATAGAAAAATATTTCTTTTTTTTTCAGAATTTATGTTCACCATGCATCCTTTATTTTAAAATAATTAGCATAAAAAGCTAGCTACCCGCGCTATTAGCGCGGGCCACCTTGCTAGTTCAGAATCAGATTTCGTAAATTGTGTGCAAAAGCAGAAGCAAGTTGTTACAACTTGCGCTTATGTTTTACATTGCCAAAGGAAAAAGGTTATCATGCATGTGTGTATTGTAGTATCCCAAATACACACTATATAACTTTGAGAACGAGAACAATAGGAAAAAAGAACTCCCAAACATAAGCGGCGGATGCGTTTGTTTCCGTAGAACAGATGGCTTGAAAAACATCACCCACGACGTCCATAGACCTCTCTTTGCATGTTCCTGCTTCCAACTAGTGTGTGAATTGAAGTTCATCCATGAAGATAGACCAACACTTGATAGGTCATGCATGGAATTAAAGGGTTTGTGCAGTTTTCAAGCTCGATCATCCAATGATCTTTTCTTTACGTTACTTTCTCGGAAACACAAGTATGAAACCGGCCTCGATCTATCGCTTCATAATTAACTTGCAATGTCATCACGTACAAAGGTCAGTATGTTTAATGTGCATGAAACTTGTAGGAAACTCCCACCGGGACTAGCCAACTTTGTTTTCCACTCCACACACGGGTTGAATAGAAAAGCAGCCCAACTAACACTTGTGGGGGACGATCAAGCTAGCACCCTGCCTGGCGCCTGGTCTGATCCCCGATGGCGTGGTGTGGCCAACGGCGGGCTACGGGCATGCCGCCGCCGCTCCCTAGCACGGCACCACCATGCAGGAGGTGTCATCGTCGGAGCAGCACCACCATGGCACACTTTCTGTGCTTGGCGGCGGCGCTTGCGAGCCTCCCCACCGGGGCGAGGAGCCTCGACTTCGCGATAAGTGACAACTCAACGACGGACGCCGTCCCGTATTCTGAATGCACCTCGCCGTTGGCGTCGTACAACAGCAGCGGCGCGGCGGCAGCACCACCGACAACAACACAGTCAACTTTGATAGCAACGTCCTCTACCTATTGGAGACACTCTCTATTGAGGATGATCCAAATTCAGCCCATATCAAAAGACCAACTTCTGACGGAGCGTTGCGGAGGCCCGTCACCGGAGGCTTTGGCCGGAGCCCCTTTGCCCAGGTCGTGACTAGGGGGTGTGGGGGGCATTTGCCCCCCCCCCCCCCTCCACGGTAATGTACGGGTCATATATCCCGTTAGAGTTTTTCCATTGGAGTTTGATTCTATCATATTTTTGTAAGCCGTCTTATTAGCATTGTACTCGAACTCTGACACAGTGAAGTTTTTGTAAATCTCGTGTCCTTTTATAATTTTAATCTTTTACTTTCATCGGTTATTGGCTGTCTCTTATAACATTCCCCTCTTCCGCAGCCGCATCAGGTGGCTTCGCTTCCCTACACCGGGGCGAGGGCACCGACCGTGTCTTCGCCGGGGCCTCTGCCGCGGCGGGATCCCTGGGGGGCGACTGTGAGGCGTGCCTCCAGGCAGCAGCATGCAGACAAGTTGAACATAGACTGTAACGGCACTCGCCACGCCAACTTATGGTCCAAACAGTGCATCATCACCTACGCCGACGCCAATGCTTCCACCCTCCATGCAGATAGCCGCATCCTTCGAACACACTTACCATACGCTATGTGTTTTCATTTGTTTACAAACTGTCACAACATGATGAAAAAGGGAAATTATAAGGATCTCATTAACATTATGTTAGTTATGGAAATCGGTCACAAAATTCTAGTATATAATAATGTAACAGTATTTAACTGTTGGTATTTTGTAGTTCGTCGTATGACTAAATACAGTTGACTTTAGATTTTCTTTGGGAAATTTAGCTAGTTAATCTTTTCTAGTTTAATTTGGTGGTTTCTTGCAGTTTTATCAGATCGACCCAATAATTGTGTTTCTAGTACCTACAAGTACACAATTCTTTAAATTTTGTAGTTTTCTTTTATATATTAACATTTAAACTGAAAGTTCATATTTTCAAAAGCATAATGTATTTAATTATTTTGTTTCCAGATGTAGGAAAAAAGAGAGAGCAGTGAATCTGACTCTTGATGTTGCCCTTCCTGTTGGAATTTTACTTGTCGCCACCCTTGTAGTAGTATTCTGGTACAAGAGGAAGCACAGGCAGAAGATAACACCAGGTACCTGCATATACATCTCATTCCCTTGTGCTGCAACACATGACAGGCAAAGCGATGCATCTCTATTGTTACTTCTAAATCTCGACGTCTCTTCTGACAATTGCAGGCAACAGTACTGATAATGAAGATATTGGTGACAGTGAACTCTGTGAGCTTAATTTTTCAATTTTAGAAGCTGGACTATTCACAAAAAAAAAAATTTGAAGCTGCAACAGAAAATTTTGCGGAACATAGCAAACTTGGAGACAATGGCGGAACTAGGGGGGTGGGGCACATGCCTCCCCCCTCTAACTTTCAGAGCGCTTTCTCATGCACATTCTTTTTTTCGTAGGGCGTGTTACAAGATGGGCGTGGCATAGCGGTGAAGACGGTTTCGAAGGACTCTTCACAGGTGTACGACGAGCTCAAGAATGAAGTTATGTTACTATCTAACCTTAAACACAGAAACGTGGTTCGACTTGTAGCAGGGGCGGAGCTCAAGCCATCCACCGGGGTCCGGCGACCCCGACGACTTTCGGTAAATCCCTTTACATCACTGTTGTATCAAATGAAAAGACCCCAATGAAAAACAAAATTAATCTACTTGACCTCGGTGCCTAAAATTTCTGGCTTCGCCCCTGACTTGTAGACGTGTGCCTGCAAGAAGAAAAGCTGTTGCTCGCCTACAAGTACATGGCCAACACGAGCCTAGACGGGTTCCTTTTCGGTAAGCATTCATACAGTCACATGCATCAACTCCACATGTTAAAGAATTGAATACGCACACGCCAAAGAAAATTAATCGTTTGTCTATGTGTGCAGACCTCGTGAAATGGGTGCAACTGAACTAGGGGTGGAGGTTCGCCATCATATGCAGTATCGCGCGCGGGCTCCTTTACTTACACCATGAATCACGTCTCAAGGTGACCCACAGGGACCTTAAGCCGAGCAACGTGCTCCTTGATTCGTCTATGAACCCCAAGATCTCGGCTTGGACTCACAAGAGCATTTGTGAGAGACCAGTCAAGGGATGATATAACAACCAAACGTGCTGTCGGCACGCTGTAAGTCCTCGATCGGAGCGTATAATAATATGTATAAATGCAATATATATTCATTAATATAGTTGCGAGCGTTTGTTGATCATGCATTCTTGACTGTCCGTGCAGCGGATACATGTCCCCGGAGTACGTGTAGGCCACGTCTCCAACAAATTTGATATATTTAGTTTTGGGGTCATGGTCCTGGAGATAGTGACTGCTCGGAAGAGCAACAACTCAGAATCGCTGCCCCTGCTCAGCTATGTAAGTGGTGCCCGTTTGTTAAAAATTACTTCTCATCCCGAAATTTATTAATTCCATGCCTCACGCGCGTGATACATGCCCCCCCCCCCCCCCCCCCCCCCCCTAACAATCGAAATTGTTTCTTAATACCCCTTGTTAGTTTATAACAACAGCTCAAGCTCAAGTCAATACTACGACAATACACATGTAAGCATAGACGAGAGATCTAGCTTCCTGTTAGTTCACCGAAAGTTTCAGTTTGACGCTTCAATTACAATATGAATCAGGCTCTTTCTCGACGGGCGCCACGTGGACTTTGTCGTCGTGTGTGACGGCCAATCGCACAATCACAACATCGCGTCGCCAACGACACCAATGGCGACTACGAGCAGCCAGGCACTCGGGCAGGTTGTGGCCGCGGACGGCAATGGTGATGGGCATACATATATCATGGCTGATTCAGTCCATCCTGATGTTTCCCCATCAACTCAAACTAGTGTAAAGAAGTCCTATTTCTCTAACTAGTAGAAAGGCACGTGCCACAGGCACGTACATTTTTAAAAAAATATAAAATAAAAATAATTGCTTTTTAAAAAATATACTATTGTTATTGGATTTCAACTTTAATAGAGTTCATAAATAACGCTACGCGGACACAATTTATTCAAACTTTAACAATCCGTGACAATTAATTAACTGATTCATATAAGGACACGTCGAAAACTTCAACATTTCATCTTGGTCACGAAAGACGTAACTCATGATATATTAATAAAACGCATTCTTTAAGGAAGAACATGAAGACTTCATTTTGGATTCTGTGTATGGTGTATTGAATACTGTCTTCGGCTCTTCGTTCCGGTCTTTATCATCATATTCTTCGTTCTCTTCTTCCTCATCCTCCAGCTGCCCTTAACTGTCACCATCTTCTTCTTTAGAGCTATCGTCATCCTCTTCGTGATGTGATTCATCCTCTTTCACATTGCTGTATGTATTTATTTTTCTCATGGTCAGAAGACGACACTTTTTGCGCGGGCATTTGTAATAAGGTAGTATAGGTCAAAGCCGAATAATACATTCATTATGTAAAAAAAGACATGCCACGATAGTTTATGATTAACATGCTTGTTGCACCAATTAATTTACTTTTAAAAATTCTAGAGTTGGTATTTCTTCTTGCACTACTTGAATCAAATGCATAACTAATCTGCCTACTCAAAACCCAGGATGCGTGCTGTAAGCAACACAACATTCTTTGCTTGCGGCTGTGCAAATGCATGCCTCAGCAGGGTACTGCATGCCGAAGCTCTTCGTGACACTTCAATATGCAGTTGCAAATGAATATGTATACACCTAAAAGAGTACAAAGGACGGAATCTAGAGGTCGAAGTATATATACGAAACAAAAATCCCTAGCCACATGCGCAGGAAGGTATGCGTGCAAACCCTACAACACATCAACGTAAAAGCAATAAAGGAGGAAAAAAAAGTGTGAGTGAATTACGTGCAACTGTTATCAGACTCCAAATCCTCTTGGTGGACATGCTTGCTGGTGCTGCCATGAACGTTTGCTTTGTGCAAAACATTACGTATAGTAACCCACTAACCCATGGTGAGCATCGAGACGATGAACCCGGAGGATGCTGTTGTGGGCAGGCTCTCGGAGCTCCATGCCAGCACGGCGGCGGCGCCAACGACCCCGGCAATGATGGCGAAGACGACAATTAAGCCGGCGGCGGCGTTGCCGATGGGAAATAGATCGGGGAGAATAGGCAGCCCGTACGTTTAGAGTTCAAAATTTTGACCTGGAAGTCTAATTAGAACGTGCGACAAAAAAATAGCATCCGGACGTGATAGGACTCTGTGTATTTTGTGGACCAAATAAGGCACGGCAGGCGGGGGCATAGGAGAGGTGGCGACGATGACATTGCGCTTTTAGTAGTGGCAGAGAAATGGGTAGACTGATGGAGCTGGTTTGGTTTCCTCGGGGTAAGGCTGAAACCGTTGTAATGAGAGGGCCTAACTCACTCGTGTCCTTATCTAAATGGGCCAAAAAGGTTGCAGGCTCTGCTGTATGTATATGATGCTGCCGATACGCACAAACAACCCCAATAAAGAGCCCAACAAGACATTCTGCTGCTACCGGCAAGCGGCAAACACGAAGGAGTCATGCGAATTGGCTTGTAGTCCAATGGTAGGACAGTCCAATGGGACGCTACCCACCAGGGTTCAAATCCTGGTGCTCGCACCTTTTCTTGCGATTTTTCAGGATTTACTGACGCTATGCGTTAGTAAGTGGTAAGCGGCGTTCCGGTCGACAACGAGGCGCCAATGATGACTTCGGGAATCTCTAGATCTGCCGGGAGCTCAGTCCTTCGAAGGTGCTCATAGGGGTAGGGTTTGCGTACGTGTGTTCATAAGGGTGAGTGTGCGTGCTTGTTGTGAGCGTTGTACTGTGTAATTCTAAAAAAACACAAAGAATTCCTTGCCCGCCTTCCCCGCGCGCGCTGTTTTGTTTTTTCCGATACCATGAGTGCCAATGGATACAGTCGATTCATCTAAGCAGAGGAACCATCATGTCAACATATTAAGTGTATATATATAACCCTTGATTGTTATTAATGGTACACATGGCAGAGACATCTCAACACATACAACCATCAGAATTCTGAACCAAGAAGAAGATGCGCGCCGGCCATGCCCATGGAGGCAGCAGGCCAACACAGGATGATGAAGGAAGCAAATTCAGCAAAAGTACATGCTCGACAGCACCACCAAGAATAATCCAAGACGATGGCGCCACACACACATACACCAATACACAATTTTTACTTGATGAACTCGATGGCCCATGAGTCGGCGTAGATGTAGTGCGCCTTAATTAAACCCCGTGAACCCAGCGCCCTTGGCGAGCTCCTGGAACTCCCTCTCGTACCTCTCCTTGCCTCCAGGGTTGTGAGCCAACATGATCATGTCGACATGGAACAGCCCTGCGCTTTCGGCGTTGCATCCGGATTCACCGGCAGGACGCACTCGACGATGATCACCTTGCCGTTCGCCGACAGCGCGTCGTAGCAGTTCTTGAGGATTGTCGCAGTGTGCGTCGCTCCAGTCGTGGACAATGCAGGAAATAAGATAGCGGAGGGCAGTATATGGCGAGAATTAATTGGCGCCGGGAAATGTGACTAGATTCCGCTGAAATATCAAAGTTTAGCTTTGCTATTGTTTACACTAAATAACAACCAATATATGAATTCATGGCACCTAAAAGATAAGTGTAAAATATATGTACAAACCTGAACTGTAAATATTTCATAAATTTAATAAATGACCGCTAAAAATAGAGTTTATGATATATGGACGAAAGATAATTTCTACTATATTCTGATATGGGTCATAATCCCATCTTTACAACGAAACAAAGAAGATGGCAGGAACTAAATGGCGGGATTTAATTCACTATCATATTTGCTCCAGCCTCCTGCCTCTATATTAACATGGACGCAGAGCGTTGCCTTTCAACAACCTAGCAACCTCACAACCAAACGCAAGAGCAACAGCTAGAAACACCGTCTCTCATGGCACCTCTCAGCAGGGTTCTGTTTTTGGCGGCCATTGTGGTCGTAGCCATGGCGATCCTGTCACCATCTCCTATGCATGGACAAAATCGTACGTATAATAGTGTGTATATACTATTATTTTTATAGTTTTTTTTAATATTTACATGATTGATCATTGACCACTACTTTTAAAATTACAATTGTGTAGCGGACTGCTTTCCTCTGCCGGGGTGCACCAACCACGATTCAGTCTACGGCTTTAATCTTTGCTACAGCGCGTGCATCACGGGTGGCTATGGGCCGCAGCCTCTCGCTACCTGCTATAGCATACCCCCCAGCACGGAACAGGACCACTGCTGCTGCGAGAAATAATAATGCAGCAAGAAAATTGGCTTGGTTTTCAGTATTATATTTGATGCCACCTCTAGGTATGGACTGACAGATCAGTCAAGGTGTTATGTATGCTATTGAATGAAAAAAAACTTGTTCTTAACTTTCCCATTTTCAGTTATATCCTCACGCATTTCTCCAGCTCAGAACGTGTTATTAACTTTCCCATCTCACACACTCATTTAATGAGACCACTTATATCATGACGTGGAGAGTGTGAGATGACCTACTGGCCAAGAGGTTGACGTCAGACGGCTTTTTGGCGAGGAAAAAGACCTGTTGGCCCTTCAACGGCCGACATGTCCTTTTGTTTTTTATTTTCTTTTTTGAGATGATATCTCAACGTTGTTGGCCATGGTAAATGCATATATCCGGTTATATAACAAAGTGCTCGTGTTGGTGAAAAAAAAGTCACATAAAAGATCAATATTTCAAAAATATTATTATTTCATTGGAAAATCGTAAAAATAGGTGGAAAAATTTAGGAATTGTGAAAATAGATATATATCGGCCCTAGAATGGTCGTGAAGGGACCTATCGGCCTCTAAATAGACGCCTAAACTACATGGCAATACTATATCATGACGTGGAGGGCGTGAGATGACCTACTGGCCAAGAGGTTGACGTCAGACGGCTTTTTGGCGAGGAAAAGGACCTGTCGGCCCTTCAACGGACGACAGGTCCTTTTGTTTTTTATTTTCTTTTTAAGATAATATCTCAAATTTTTGGCCGTGGTAAATGCATATATTCGGTTATATAACAAAGTGCTTGTGTTGGTGAAAAAAGTCACATCAAAGATCAATATTTTAAAAATAATATTATTTCATTGGAAAATCGCAAAAATTGGTGGAAAATTTAGGAATTGTGAAAATAGATATATATCGGCCCTAGAATCGTCGTGAAGGGACCTATCGGCTTCTAAATAGAAGCCTAAACTACATGGCAATACTATATCATGACTTGGAGGGTGTGAGATGACCTAATGGCCAAGAGGTTGACGTCAGACGGCTTTTTGGCGAGGAAAGGAACCTGTCGGCCTTTCAACGGCCGACAGGTCCTTTTGTTTTTTATTTTGTTTTTTAAGATGATATCTCAACGTTTTTGGCCATGGTAAATGATATATTCGGTTATATAACAAAGTGCTCGTGTTGGTGAAAAAAGTCAGAAAGATCACTATTTTAAAAATAATATTATTTCATTGGAAAATGGGAAAAATAGGTGGAAATATTTAGGAATTGTGAAAATAGATATATATCGGCCCTAGAATGGTCGTGAAGGGACATATCGGCCTCTAAATAGACACCTAAACTACATGGCAATACTATATCATGACGTGGAGGGTGTGAGATGACCTACTGGCCAAGAGGTTGACGTCAGACGACTTTTTGGCAAGGAATTTGTTTTTTATTTTCTTTTTTGAGATGACATCTCAACGTTTTTGGCCATGGTAAATGCATATATTCGGTTATATAACAAAGTGCTCATGTTGGTGAAAAAGTCACATCAAAGGTCAATATTTTAAAAATAATATTATTTTATTGGAAAATCGCAAAAATAGGTGGAAAAATTTAGGAATTGTGAAAATAGATATATCGGCCCTAGAATCGTCGTGAAGGGACCTATCGGCCTCTATATAGACGCCTAAACTACATGGCAATACTATATCATGACGTGGAGGGTGTGAGATGACCTACTGGCCAATAGGTTGACGTCAGACTGGCCAAGTGGTTGACGTCAGACAGCTTTTTGGCCAGGTAGAGGACCTGTCGGCCCTTCAACGGCCGACATGTCCTTTTGTTTTTTATTTTCTTTTTTGAGATGATATCTCAACATTGTTGGCCATGGTAAATGCATATATCCGGTTAAATAACAAAGTGCTCCTGTTGGTGAAAAAAAATCACATCAAAGTTCAATATTTTAAAAATAATATTATTTCATTGGAAAATCGCAAAAATAGGTGGAAAAATTTAGGAATTGTGAAAATAGATATATATCGGCCCTACAATCGTCGTGAAGGGAGCTATCGACCTCTAAATAGACGCCTAAACTACATGGCAATACTATATCATGACGTGGAGGGTGCGAGATGACCTACTGGCCAAGAGGTTGACGTCAGACGGCTTTTTGGCAAGGAAAAGGACCTGTCGGCCTTCAATGGTCGTCAGGTCCTTTTGTTTTTTATTTTCTTTTTAAGATGATATCTCAACGTTTTTGGCCACGTTAAATGCATATATTCGGTTATATAACAAAGTGCTTGTTTTGGTGAAAAAAGTCACAAAGATCACAATTTTAAAAATAATATTATTTCATTGGAAAATGGGAAAAATAGGTGGAAATATTTAGGAATTGTGAAAATAGATATATATCGGCCCTAGAATCGTCGTCAAGGGACCTATCGGTCTCTAAATGACGCTTAAACTACATGGCAATACTATATCACGACGTGGAGGGTGTGAGATTACCTACTGGCCAAGAGGTTGACGTCAGACGGCTTTTTGGCGAGGATGTGGACCTGTCGGCCCTTCAACGGCTGACAGGTCCTTTTAGTTTTTTATTTTCTTTTTTGAGATGACATCCAACGTTTTTGGCCATGATAAATGCATATATTTGGTTATATAACAAAGTGCCCATGTTGGTGAAAAAAAGTCACATCAAAGGTCAACATTTTAAAAATAATATTATTTCATTGGAAAATCGCAAAAATAGGTGGAAAAATTTAGGAATTATGAAAATAGATATATATCGGCCCTAGAATCGTCGTGAAGGGACCTATCGGCCTCTATATAGACTGCCTAAACTACATGGCAATACTATATCATGACGTGGAGGGTGTGAGATGACCTACTGGCCAAGAGGTTGACTGTCAGACGGCTTTTTGGCGAGGAAAAGGAGCTGTTGGCCCTTCAACTGCCGACATGTCCTTTTGTTTTTTATTTTCTTTTTTAGATGATATCTCAACGTTGTTGGCCATGGTAAATGCATATATCCGGTTATATAACAAAGTGCTCGTGTTGGTGAAAAAAAGTCATATCAAAGATCAATATTTTAAAAATAATATTATTTCATTGGAAATTCGCAAAAATAGGTGGAAAAATTTAGGAATTGTGAAAATAGATATATATCGGCCCTAGAATCGTCGTGAAGGGACCTATCGGCCTCTAAATAGACGCCTAAACTACATTGCAATACTATATCATGACTTGGAGGGTGTGAGATGATCTATTGGCCAAGAGGCTGACGTCAGACGGCTTTTTGGCGAGGTAAAGGACCTGTTGGCCCTTCAATGGCCGACTGGTCCTTTTGTTTTTTTATTTCCTTTTCTAAGATGATATCTCAACGTTTTTGGCCATGGTAAATGCATATATTCGGTTATATAACAAAGTGCTCGTGTTGGTGAAAAAAAAGTCACAAAGATCACTATTTTAAAAATAATATTATTTCATTGGAAAATGGGAAAAATAGGTGAACATATTTACGAATTGTGAAAATAGATATATATCGGCCCTAGAATGGTCGTGAAGGGAACTATCGGCCTCTAAATAGACGCCTAAACTACATGACAATACTATATCATGACGTGGAGGGTGTGAGATGACCTACTGGCCAAGAGGTTGACATCAGACGGCTTTTTGGCGAGGAAAAGGACCTGTCGTCCCTTCAACGGCCGACAGGTCCTTTTGTTTTTATTTTCTTTTTAAGATGATATCTCAACATTTTTGGCCATGGTAAATGCATATATTCGGTTATATAACAAAGTGCTCGTGTTGGTGAAAAAAAAGTCACACTAAAGATCAATATTTTAAAAATAATATTATTTCATTGGAAAATCGCAAAAATAGGTGGAAAAATTTAGGAATTATGAAAATAGATATATATCGGCCCTAGAATGGTCGTGAAGGGACCTATCGGCCTCTAAATAGACGCCTAAACTACATGGCAATACTATATCATGACGTGGAGGGTGTGAGATGACCTACTGTCCAAGAGGTTGACGTCGGACGGCTTTTTGCCGAGACCTGTCGGCCCTTCAACGGCCGACAGGTCCTTTTGATTTTTATTTTCTTTTTTAAGATGATATCTCAAAGTTTTTGGCCGTGGTAAATGCATATATTCGATTATATAACAAAGTGCTCGTGTTGGTGAAAAAAAATTCACATCAAAGATCAATATTTTAAAAATAATATTATTTCATTGGAAAATCGCAAAAATAGGTAGAAAAATTTAGGAATTGTGAAAATAGATATATATTGGCCCTAGAATCGTCGTGATGGTACCTATGGGTCTCTAAATAGACGCCTAAACTACATGGCAATACTATATCATGACGTGGAAGGTGTGAGATGACCTACTGGCCAAGAGGTTGACGTCAGGCTTTTTGGCAAGGAAAAGGACCTGTCGGACCTTCAACGGCCGACAGGTCCTTTTGTTTTTTATTTTCTTTTTTAAGATGATATCTCAACGTTTTTGGCCGTGGTAAATGCATATATTCGGTTATATAACAAAGTACTCATGTTGGTGAAAAAAAGTCACATCAAAGATCAATATTTTAAAAATAATATTATTTCATTGGAAAATCGAAAAAATAGGTGGAAAATTTTAGGAATTATGAAAATAGATATATATCGGCCCTAGAATCGTCGTGAAGGGACCTATCGGCCTCTAAATAGACGCCTAAACTAAATGACAATACTATATCATGACGTGGAGGGTGTGAGATGACCTACTGGCCAAGAGGTTGACGTCAGACGGATTTTTGGCGAGACCTGTCGGCCCTTCAACGGCCGACAGGTCCTTTTGTTTTTTATTTTCTTTTTTAAGATGATATCTCAACGTTTTTGGCCGTGGTAAATGCATATATTCGGTTATATAACAAAGTGCTCGTGTTGGTGAAAAAAAGTCACATCAAAGATTAATATTTTAAAAATAATATTATTTCATTGGAAAATCACAAAAATAGGTGGAAAAATTTAGGAATTGTGAAAATAGATATATATCGGCCCTAGAATCGTCGTGAAGGGACCTATCGGCCCTTAAATAGACGTCTAAACTACATGGCAATACTATATCATGACGTGGAGGGTGTGAGATGACCTACTGGCCAAGAGGTTGACGTCAGACGGCTTTTTGGCGAGGAAAAGGACCTGTCGGCTCTTCAGCGGCTGACATGTCCGATATCTCAACGTTGTTGGCCATGGTAAATGAATATATCCGGGTATATAACAAAGTGCTCGTGTTGGTGAAAAAAAAGTGAGGACCCGGTGTGTCCGAGGACCGGTGGATGGTCGCTTCCTGGTGTGATGAGTGATTGACAACGTGGTGTGGATTGACGTTTCCCTTGGCTCAAGTATTGCAGGTGTAGAATGCGGCTTGATTGCATTGGTGCAGGTGAAGAACAGGCGCGAAAGGTCTTAGCCATGGCGGCCTCCGAGGAGCGGAGAGACAAGTAGGCTTGGTTTCGAGGGACCCGGTGGCCAGATGGATCAAGTGCGGTTACATGCTGGCAAGAACGAGCAAGGGGACGTGGTTCCGGTGCGAGGTAGCGGCTCACAACCGAAGCTCGTACGCGGACGTGAAGCCGGTGCAAGGTGGCGGCTAACGACCGAAGCATTGCGCGCGGGGTTTGGTGATTTGGCCACAAAATCATCGGTGGACGGTTTCCCTTGGTGTGGGCCTCAAAACCAAGGACCGAGGACTCGACGTGGCGAAGATGGGCTGCTGGGCCAAGTGTGGCTACCAGGGGCGGTTTAACCGCCTCCCCCTGGGCCGGCCCAAAACGGCGTCGAGGAGCTTCGATCCGGAGGACACGCGGCGTGACTGCAAGGCTTGCGTCGGAGGGAAGCTAGCTTGCGGTGGAAGGTGTCCCAGCCAGAAAATATCTGAAAACCAAATGTCAAATTTGCCCCTGAGGGTATGTATCACTTAGGGGTAGTTTAGTCTTTAGAGCACCACCACTTGGACTACTAATAGGCCCCCAGGGCATGGTGGCTGCTATCTCTTCTAGTTATCTCTTTAGTTCTCTTTGGTTTTCTCCTTTGAACTAGTTTCCCCTTCATCCCCTCCACCTAGAACTATTTCGAATCATTCCTAGTTTGTATAGGTGAATTCATGGTTTGGTGATTGAGTTTGTGCTGCTCATCTTTGTGCCATGATTTGAATCCACGAGCTCCCTTTTCTTTTTCTATTTTCGGAGGTATTTTCGGAGCTATTTTTGGGGGATTTTCGTTCTTCACTTCCTAGGGCGTTTTCTCTCGGATTTCTTTGGGGATTCACGTATGAGTGCCTTGTGCCTCTTTTGCTGGTGATCTCTTGCCCCCAAACGCCGGGAATCGCTTTGGATTTGAAGTTTTCGGGATGAACTCGAGGTCATGGTGTTCTTCCTTAGATTTGAGATTCTGGGAGTTCTAGCGAGTTAGAGGCCGAGATCTTTTGGGAAAACACTCCACTGGAGGTCTATATCATCTGACCAAAATCTCGCCTCAAGAGCTCAAGCGGTTTGGGAGATCCACTTTGGATTTGACTTTTTCCCGAGGTTCCCAGGCCAGGGCGGTTTAACCGCCCCCCTGACCCGGTTTAACCGCCCCCCTGGGTGTGTTGGATCGAGTCTTGTTTCGGTTCGTTTTGTGTTCGTTTCGATCGATTCGAGTTCCGCTGCGTGTTTCTTGTTCCTAGGGTCAGTAGCTTGACAGTGGCTACGTGATCTTGGCAAGATTGCTTTCGGAGGCATCGGAGTTGATTTGGGAAAATAGCCGGATTAGTTGGAAAGAATTTTTATCGGCTCCCATTCACTCCCCCCTCTCTGGTCGCCGTTTCGGTCCTTCAATTGGTATCAGAGCCGGTTACGGGTCTTTGCGACTCTAACCAGTCTAAGATCCAAAGATGGCGTACCAAGATCGAGGGTTCCGGGCCTCCGCACTTCGATGGGAAGAACTACCCGAACTGGGTCGCGCGTATGGGCACTTTCTTGCGAGGCAAAGGAAAGTTGTTGTGGGATGTGACCAAAGATGAAAACTATGTCAATCCCACCAACTTAGATGCCCAGGATGCAAAGGATAAGTTTGAGGCAAACGCTAGAGCTGTTGACTACTTGTTCCGTGCTTTGTCTGCCGAGGAGTTTGAGCGAGTTTTGGGCGAGGACCTAGCTAGCCAGATCTGGCAGAAGCTCAAGGTAGCCCACGGTGGTGATAGCCATGTGAAGGCTAGGCTTTTCTCGATGTATCGGAGAGAATATGAAAATTTCGCTCACTTGCCTGGAGAGTCTGTTGATGCTTTGTTTCAGCGTTTCACTTCCATTGTCAACAACATGAAAGCCAACATTACCGTACTCCCATACTCGGATCATGACAGAGCTATCAAGCTCTTGCAAGCACTTGATAGATCCGTGTGGGGTGCCAAGGTTGAGGCGATCATGGAGTCGGCAAACTATGAAACTTTGTCTGTTGATGAGCTTTTCTCGAAGTTGAAGTCTTCTGAGGTTGACAGACAGCTGCTTGCCAAGGCTAAGAGTCCGACTGATCCCCATAGTCTGGCTCTAGTCGGTGGCTCTGGATATGGACATGCTAACACTTCCAGACACTTTGCTTTGTCTTCACTTGTGTCTCTTCCAGATGAGGAGTATGAGGTGCTGAGCGAGGAGGATCTCGCGTTGCTCACGAGGAGGTTTGAGAGGATGTACCAGAACCACAAGGGTTCGAGGCGTGCCGGGAGTACGTGCTACAGATGCGGGAAGATGGGCCACTTCATCGCCGAGTGCCCTAAGGAGATCAAGAACGACTACAACCGCAAGCACCGCCCGCGAGATGACCACAAGCACCGTCCCAAGGACGAGTACCGCTCCAAGCACAAGAACAAGGAAGAGAGAAGGTCGAAGAACAAGCACGGTGGACACAAGAAGAACCGATCTCGAGCGATGGTGGCAGATGCGAGCGACATCGACACATGCTCCACCAACACGTCGTCAAGCTCAAGCAGCGAAGATGAAGACCGCGGCCACCGCAAGGAGAAGAAGAACTTGAACCGCAACTTCAACGGCATCTCCTTCGCCGCCGTCGACTACTGCACCATGGCTCACGACTCCGTGAAGAGCAAGGACGACTCCGACTCCGACTCGGAGGATGAGGTATTGAGGTATTGACCGATCCCACCTCTTTGCGTAAGGAGATTGCTAGACTAGAGCAGTTGGTCGATAACTGTGATGATGTGCTTAGGAAGACCAACAAGGAGAAGAGAGAGTTCAGGTCTTTGCTAGGAGAGTCTAAGGATAGAGTAGCTGAGCTTGAGACCTTACTTTCTGAGACTGGAAAGAAGGCGATGGAGTTTGAGTCTTTGCTTTGCGAGTCTAGGGAGAGAGCAGCTAAGCTTGAGTCGGAGATTGCTGTGTTGAAAGATGCTCCTTTTGTGTCTGATGAAATTGAATGCTCGTTCTGTGATGTGCATCTTGCTGATCTGGTTGTTCTTAAGGAGAAACACATGACATGCTTAGATGAACTAGAAGGTGCTAGGATTGAGCTTGCTGAGTTGAAGTCTAGGTCATCTTTGCTAGGTGCTTGTACTTCTTGTCCTGCTTTGCATGCTCAGTTGCTTGAATCTCGTACCATGATTAGTTCACTTGAAGCTCAACTGAAATCTCCTATTGCAAATTCTTGTTCTGCTTGCGATGTTGTTGCTTTGAGGAATGTTGAGCTGGCGCAATCTGTTGATCGTTTGCAAGATGAAAATGATGAGTTGCGACAGTGTTTGGGTTGGTTGTCGGGTCGCGAGCCACAGCTTAAGATGTTGATTGTTGGGTTCAAGAGAGCTGATGGTCGGTGGTCTGGGTTCTGAGAAAGCTGGTGAGTGTAGTGGTGAGAAAGAGAGAGAGCAAACCAGTTCCACCACAAACACCTCAACACCACCAGAGAAAACTCCTCCAAAGAACAGCTTCACACCTAAACCCAACCACCTGTTGAACAAGCTTGACACCACTCCAGATCCTCCCAAGTTTCCCCCAAAGACAAGCGACTTCCAAAAGAGAGTGACCTTTGTGAAGTGTGGGGTTTACCAGCCGAGAGAGAAGCCACAGCCGAGAGAAACCCCAAAGCCAAAGCCAGTCCGCTTCCATTGTGATCATTGTGGAAGGGATGGTCACCTAAAGGAGTTTTGCTGGAGGAAGAAGAGGGAGGTGAGACGAGAGAAGGAGATGGGGAACAGGGACAGGTACCACTCTTCCCATAGTGTGCCTGTGTCTCGTTCACCCTTGCCTAGGAGAGAGGGCTTTGTGCGTACAGCTCCTTCGTTTGGTAGTCGTGGTGTTCCAGCTAGTCGTGAGTTTGCTAGGCAGCCTCCGGTTTGTGGTCAGTTTGGTTCAGGGAGGTTCGACCGTAGCTTCGAGGCGAGGAGAGAGTCTAGGCCATGTTTTCCCCCGCGTGGTGCTAGAGGTCCGATGGTGAGAGACGAGAGGGTACCACGTAGTGACGTTGATTTTGCTAACCCCTCTTTTGAGCAGATGGCCCGACACTGGTTTAACTCCTTCTGTGCTAACCCCAGTGTTGAGTCATTCGCTCGTTCTCGTTCTCGCTTTTGATTGTGCAGGTGTGAGGTATGGAGAACATGAGCTTGGTGACTCTTGGTCTTTTGCATGATCAAGGTTTGATGGTTCTCCACACCTTTTTGGATGGCCCCGATGTGACCCTTGTACACTATGTATTGTGAGTATATCCCTTGTACACTCTTGTGTTCATCTGTGTATATTTAGCTTGCTTTGTGCCTGTATCATGATTTTTATGTTTTGTGTAGCATATTGTACATTTGTTTATCTGGTATCCTTTTAGTTGGTATCTTTTGTTGTATTTTGCTCATTTGAGATTTCTCTTCCTTTTTATGATGGAGCTTTCCATTTGCTTTTGTACACCTTTTCTAGTTTTTCTAGGTGTCTTTGATTGAGGGGGAGCTCGGCTTTATTTAATGGGGAGTATTTGCTCGACTTGATTTGGAAAGGAGAGGATCTTGCTTAGAGCTTTTGGATAGCATGAGTTTGTGAGGTTGCTGAGTTGGCACTTTGGTTGTGCATTTCATGGGTATTTGAAATTTGAACCTGAACCTTGGATTTGCATTTTGGTTGCACATTCCAGGGGGAGCTTTGTATTTGTGCTTTGATCGCGCTTGTGTTTTGAGTTTGAGCTTGCCCATGTTTCTACCCAAAACCATCTTGCAGACATTTTTACCAAACCACTTGACCAAGCTACCTTCACCCGCTTGCGAGGGGACCTTGGTGTGTGTGCGTTTTTCTGAGCTGAGTTTTGGAGGCTTCTCTTGTAGCATATGTATACTATTGTACCATCTTTGTATCTTGATGTACACTTTCTGCTTTTGTATCTTGATGTACATTTTTCTATTTTTTGCATCTTGTGATATATCATGCTGCATTTGTATCATATCTTAGGATGAGCTTCTCCTATATGCAGTGATTGCTACAACTTGCTACATTTTAGAGTCTAGGCAGGCTGGCTAGGGATTGATTGTATGGATGGCTATGCTCTTGATGATTTTGATATATATTCTATTGAGATAGTCTCTTTTTGAATTAAAATGACAAACTGAACTTAAAATCATTCACCCATGAGTAAATGCCTTTGCATGTCTTGTTTGAGCCGAAATGGCTATATCTGGCTTAAAATCATGCTAGGGTGTGATATTATTTTCAATTGGGTCAAAAACCTTTGTCATTGTAAATGTTTAGCCCATGCTTTATCTTGTGGAGGATCATAAGCTTCTTTTTGTCGGAAAGACATTTCATGTACCATGCTTAATTCAAAAACTTGAAAAATGAGATGTCTATGCATGAAAGAAGAAAGATGAGAAAAAGATATATTTGCAGAAAATTATGCTCATGTCTCTATGCTTTCACCATTGCACACACTTGCACACATGGGTGCTAAGCGGTTGCATGTTGTTTGTTGGAGAAGTCTCTCATGAGAAGTGAACACATGGCTCCGTGCTTTGACATGACATGAGGTAGAACTTGGGCGTTTATGATGATCTTTTGTCAAGAATGCTTGTCCTTTCATGTTTTTGGTGAGATGAAGTTCATTTTTGCTTGAACAATCCATGGTTAGGACTTTGCTCATGTGGTGACATTTTTGATAAAACTACACAACTTGCTCTTGGCTTTGTCAATTGGATATATGTCTTCACTTTCTTGATGGCAATGCCCTTGTCACATGATGAACTATCTTGTTTGCCTCTTCTCTAACTTGTAGCATTTTGTATTGCTCATTGTATATTTGAGAAGCTTGTAGTTGCATTTTGTACATTTTTCCTTGATTTGTGCATTGTCAACAAGGGGGAGAATTTCTGGAGCATTTTGCAAGGGGGAGAAGTTGCTAAATTTGTGAGAAAGTTTTTGCGCTAGAATTTGTTGGTTTTGTGTGAGAGGTGAGAGTTTTGCCAAAATGAGAGGTTTTGAAAATTTGTGAAGTTTCTGAGGGTTTGAGTATTGGAAAACATTGCTGGGCATATTTGGAAGTTTTCGAGTTGAAACGGCATCGTTGCGAGTTTGCTTGTGCAAATTTTTCAATTTTGGGTTTGGTTATCTGTCAGGGGCGGTTTAACCGCCCCCCTGGGCGGTTTAACCGCCCTTGTGCAGTGTGCACAAGTGTTGTGGAGATTTGAG
>WEIB01000471.1:0-37705 GCA_015476505.1 Urochloa ruziziensis
GCGTTGTTACTGTGTAATTATAAAAAAAATCCACCACACAACATATGGGCGGGCACCTGTATTTGCACTTGTACACAAACCATCTGCTCTTTCGGGAGTAGCCCGATCGATTATATATACTGCCATTATTACTGCGTACTTCCGTTGACGCACAGAACAGCGTGTACAGGGCCCGAACGGTCAAACTAACAACCATGCGTCCGTGCCATGCAAGCAGCATGCACTTGTGTGCGCACGTGGCGCAAGCAACCACATCCATTCGGCATGCATGTCCGTCCGGCCGGAGCACGTGCTTCGCCGGCGGCGATCGTCATCTCACCTCGCCGGCCGCGCCGCCGCCGCAGCTGTGCCCGCGGCACGAGCGTAGCGTGTGTTCATGACGGTGAAGAACGACCCGTGGAACTCGGCGAGATCGACCCCCTCGCCGTCCACCTCCCGCCACTCGAACTCCCTCACCAGGTTGGCCACGAAGTAATCGACGTTGAACATGGCCGGCGCGATGCCCGGGCAGACGCGCCGCCCGGCGCCGAACGGCATCATCTTCAGCTCCCTCGTGCACGTCAGGTCCGCGCCCTCGCCCTCGCCGCCTGGCCATGAACCGCTCCGGCTTAAACGACATCGGGTCCGACCACGCCGCCGGGTCGCGCCCAATCTTGCCCACGAGGAAGTTTACCGTCGCGCCGCCGTTCGGCAGGCGCGGCACGCCGATCGCCGCCGCCGCGTCATGGCCGTCGCCTTTCACGTGGCGCAGCACGAATGGGACCGGCGGGTGGCGCCGGAGGCTCTCCAGCACGACGGCCTTGAGGTAATACGGCATTCGTGACAGGTCGGCTGCCTCGATGATTTTGTTGTGGTCGCCGGAGGCGATGGCGTCGACCTCGAGGCGGAGCTTTCGTTGCAGGTCGGGGTGCTTGACGAGGTTGGCCATGGTCCACTCCAGTGCCGCGCCCGTGGACTCCGTGCCGGCGCCGAGGAACTCGGAGATGAGGCTGACGATCTCGCCGTCCCTGACTTTCCTGCCACCTTCTTCGTGCACACGTACGTCAAGGAGGGACTCAACGTAACTCGTGAAGGTGGTGTCGTCGTGGCACGCCTTGGCCTTGCGCTTCCGGACCTCGGCGACGAGCGGCATGAACGACTCCTCTTGCTGTCGCCGCAGAGCTAGAAGCTGGCACCACCGTGACGGGTTAGAGGAACTTGCCGATCCTTGGATGCTTCGCGAACACCCAGAACGCCGGCAGCGCGAGGAGGACGTCATGCTGGAACTTGAGCATGGCGCGGAGCCGCGCCTCCCCGAGCTCGGAGACGACGCGCTCGCCGAAGCACATCTCGGCGAGGGACGGAGTACACGGCGAAGTGGAGGCTCTCGCCGGCGGTCGCCGGTGCGCGGTCGAGGAATGCCGCGGCGCGGTCCGTCACGTGGATGGACAGGGCGCGCCGGGTGCGAGTGCTGCTGCCCTGGCTCTGGCTGCTGGGGCCTGTCTGCTTGCGCGCCAGGGCCAGCACCGGCGCAGAAGTTTACGTAGAAAGGCTCGTCGCATCGCCGAGATTATGGCCGAGGAGGACGAGGAGGAAAGCCGGCATGAGGAATAGGATCAACACGATGATGACGTTGTCCATTGAAAGAATGGCTCAGTTGGAAGCGGTCTGCACTCTGCACTCTTTGGTCTGGCAGCAAACACGTACTGGCACCTATAGTAATCTTAGGTACCGGACTGCATAGCAATATGCCATTTTGGGCGAACTAGGATAAAGTTTGGGTCATTTCTTATGTATTTTCAATTTGGAGATACCGTATTAAGCCTAAAATTAATGCAATATTTCCTAGTTAAAAATTTATGATTAAGTTTCGCTTCGCTTATCAGTGGAGCGCAGCGGATTTCTCTCTCACACAATAGTATTGAATTAGCTCAAAATCAGTCACAATCAATATACTTTTCATTGCAACCCAGTGAAGCTAACATGGCCATGTTTAAATTAAGTGTGGCTTTAATTAAATGCTATTTTGGACAAACGCACTAGGAATATTGAGTAATTGCCTCTAAAGTTAAGTTACCATCTTAGTTCTTTTTTAATTGGCCATGTTTATAGGGATATCGTGCATGCTGGGATTTATTCTCCTATCTCCTTAAAGCGTACGGCCATGCACTTGCTAGTATTGCTACAAAGACAACAAAGTGCACAGTGTGGAGACGTGAGAGGCAGAGAGCATGCATTGCGAACAAGTGTAATTGCGATGAACTACACGCCCAAACTAACCAACAAATTAAAGCACACCTTGCAAACTAGAGCACATCTACGCACCCGTGCGTACGTACACCTTGCAAATTAAAGCACATCTACGCTACGCACCCGGCCGGCCCCCCGTTTTCTTTTCTTTTGTTTTGTATCCGCGCGGTTTTTTCCGTGCATGAGCACGCGGCACATACTACGGCTCTCACATCGCCGTGCTCAGGTCGCCGCAGTTTTGCCGCCCCGCGGCACGAGGCGCGCCCGGAGCGGGCGTCTCATGGTCGTGAACAAGAACCCCTGGAACTCGGCAAGGTCGACCTCGTCGCCGTCCGCCTGCCGCCACTCGAACGCCCTCACCAAGTTGGCCACGAAGTACTCCATGTGGAGCATCCCCGTGGCGAGCCCTGGGCACATGCGCCTCCCTGCGCCGAACGGCATCATCCTGAGCTCCCTCGTGCACGTCAGGTCCACGCCCTCGCCTTCCCCGCCGGGCATGAACCTCTCCGGGTCGAACGCCATCGGGTCCGGCCACATCGCCGGGTCGCGGCCGAGCTCGCCGAGGAGGAAGTGCACGGCCGTCGTAGTGGCGCCGGTGCCGCAGGGGACGCCGAGCACTCCTGCGGCCTCCTCTCCGCCGCCGCCCAGGTCGCGCTCTACGGACGGCACGGGCGGGTGGCGCCGGAGGCTCTCCAGGACGACGGCCTTGAGGTACGGCATGCGCGACAGGTCAGGCTCCTCGATGGCGCCCTCGCCGACGGCGTCGACCTCGAGGCGGAGCTTCTGCTGCAGCTTGGGGTGTTTGACGAGGTTGGCCATGGTCCACTCGAGCGCGACGGCGGTGGACTCGGCGCCGGCGCCGAGGAACTCCGATATGAGGCTCACAAGCTCCCCGTCGGTGACCGCGCGGTCGCCGTCTCCGTGTACGCGCAGATCGATGAGGGACTCGACGTAAGTCGCCGCGGGCGCGGCTACGTCGCCTGCCACCCGCCGCCGGCCCCTGACCTCGGCGACGAGAGGAAGGAACAGCTCCTCCTGCTGCCGCCGGAGGGCTTGACGCCGCCGCCGACGAAACCACGACGGGGTAATAAAAGAGGAGGAGGTCAGCGCGCGGAGGGTGTCCTGCTGGAGCTTCTCCATGGCGCGGAGCCGCGCCTCCCCGAGCTCTGAGACGGCGCCCTCGCCGAAGCATATCTCGGCGAGGACGCGGAACACGGCGAAGTGCAGGCTCTCGCGAACGGGCGCGCCGGACCCGAGGTCGCGGACGAGGACGCCTAGCGCGCGGGCGCGGGTGCCGTGGAGGAGGCGGACGCGGGAGGGTTGGAGCACGCCGGCGGCCATGTTCCGCCGCGCGGCGCGCCAGTAGGGGCCATACGGCGCCGAGAGGATGTTGTAGTGGCGGTTGCGGGAGAGGATGGCGCTCACCACGGCGCTGGTCGGGCGTTCCAGGAATGCCGCGCTCTGCTGCACCAGGGCGCGGTGGGAGACGGCGCGGTCGGCCACCAGGATGGGCCGGCCATTCCCGGCGCCTTGGCCGCCGCCGGATGGTCTCCGCTGGGCCAGAGTTAGTAAGAAAGCAGCCGTGAGGAAGAGGAACGGTAAGATGGCGATGCCAGAGGCATGGGTGAGCATGGAGATGAGCTGGTCCATTGTAACAAGTTGTTCCTAAAGATACAAGTTTTAGTGATGGGAGTAACAATTACTACACACTAAGAAAGGCACTAATGACTTTATATACTTGTTGCGGATGTTTGGAGATTGCTTAGTCGAGGACTCGAGGTGGAGATCAAAGATTGAGTTTTAGAGCCGGTACAGTACAGACAATAAGGTTTTAGCCACCAAAAAAAAAGAGGAAAAAAAGATAAGGTTCGTGTAATAGTGATTAGGACGCTTTTGGACACTACCGTCTACTACCACGTAACAAAATCATCATGAGTATCACATGATAATATGATATATATAGCCGCGTCATTAACTCGATCTGAAGCTTCAGACACATACCTGTAACAAAATCATCACGAGTACCACGAGTACCTCCCCAATGTAATCTTTATAGTATAGGCACGTGTTAAAAAGAACACAGAATTAAAGACTCTGATTTTAAAAGAAACAAAGTATGCTATTTCTTCATTCAGCTCGAACTCACTCAAATATAAAGACAGCTCATATGAAGTACATGAAGACTTATTCTAAAACTTATTTTGTAACTTTTGGCTTCGGGAGGCTTGAATCGTGGAATATGCAATCATACAAGTACATTGGGGAATAACTATCAGGGATGCCTTGGAACTCTGGAATTGGTTTACTGGAGATTGTTTTGAGATGTTCCATTCGTGTGGCGAAGTCAAGTTTGATGCTCTCATGGATCATATAGTCAGTGCGTATAGCGTTTCTAATCTCTGAAAAAAACAAGTTATACACAGTATGAAGGTTAGCACGGAATAAAGTAACATAAATATAACTCGTCTACATATTAACCACCTTCGATTGCTGACAGCGAAGGGTATGATCCAGGTTTGATGAAAGTGATTGTACTAAGATTGTTAGCGACCAAGCACACTGTTGAAATAAAAAACAAGTGGTAATTTCAAATCTTTGAGTACTTATTTGAAAGTACTACAGAGTCTACTCGGCAAGAAGAGTAGTGATTTCAAATCTTTGAGTACTTATTTGAAAGTACTACAGAGTCTACTCCATAATAAGAGTAGTGTTTTCAAAATCTCTGAGTACTTATTTGAAAGTACTACAGAGTCTACTCTATAATAAGAGTAGTGATTTCAAAATCTCTGAGTATTTATTTGAAAGTACTACAGAGTCTACTCCACAAGGCGAGTAGTAACTTCAAACCTCTGAGTACTTATTTGAAAGTACTACAGAGTCTACTCCACAAGGCGAGTAGTAACTTCAAATCTCTGAGTACTCATTTTAAAGTACTACAGAGTCTACTCCACAAGACGAGTAGTAACTTCAAATCTCTGAGTACTTATTTGAAAGTACTACAGAGTATACTCCACAAGGCAATTAGTGATTTCAAATCTCTGAGTACTTATTTGAAAGTACTCTAGAGTCTACTCCACAGTATGAGTAGTGATCTTCAAGTACCAGTTATCAAGTGCTTTGAAGTATAACTCGCCAAATGAGTACAACTTGCCGGGGGCTTCCTGAATACACTGCAAGAGTGGTTTGGATGACTTTTCGGGCGCCTCATGATCAATGGAATTCATCAATGTGTGGTCGCCTCAACCCGTTGCAAGTTATCAAGTCAAAGCTCGACTTCAGCTTGTGCCGCGGTACTGCCGCATCGCCAATATGCTTGTGATGAACTCAAGCTAGTCGGAATCAACTCTGACTAAGTCTACTTCATCGACAAACGGCAACAAACAAGCTAAGTTACTTATTTCAATTATTTTTTATTTTATTCTAACAAGATTGGCCAAGCTCCGAGTACTTTGTTTGGATGACTACTTTCTAGGCCGCACAGCGTGCTATCACATCTTCGCCAGCTTCCAGGCTCGGGGGCTGACGCTAAAATTACAACTCGGTTTGCCATCAGGCTTATCTAGTTGTCTTTCTCCAGCATATTTGAGTCGCCAAGTACCAATGATGGGGCTTTGACTACATTGGCACCTGACTCCTGTTTCTGGGGAGATCGCGGCACGACAAGTCAACCACGACCTCCTCTGTTTCGCTACTCTATTGATGGTGGCTATTTTGACTACATACTACTCGATGCATCCCCGCTGGCTCCTATGCTCGGGGGCTGGGTACAAGAAAACCACTCGGATGAAGATCTCCAAGATGATTCGATGTGACTACTAATTCTGGGTGCAAATTACCACTCGGATGATGATCTCCAAGATGATTTGAAGAACCCTAAAGCTCGCTGGACCCTTGAATTGATCATTCTGAATCGTTTCAAGGCTCGGGGGCTAATAGGCGATATACATCGACTGCTGATTTCATTTTTTCTGAAGACTGATGACTTAAATCAAGACCCTCGGCTTGATTCTTTGATTCAACCCAAGGCTCGGGGGCTACTTGATATCAAGTGCAATTTTTCCAAAATTGCACATTTCAAGAACAAGATGAAGATTCAAGATTCTGTGGACCCTCAACCTGATTCTTCGATTCAACTTAAGGCTCGGGGGCTACTCCATATGGAGTGCGATTTTTATCGCACACCATATAATATTTTGAAGACTACTGATTTAATCAGAATAAACGGGGCTTAAGCACCTCATGGCCTCGTGACAACCAAGACCTGTCCAAGACTGATCAAGAACACGAAAAAGCACTCGATTGGCTTGGCAAGCACTCGGTTGATGATACTCGACGATGAAGCGCTTGGGGGCTTGTTGGAGGTACGACCATGGGCCCATAGGGACACATGGATTCTCTCCAGACAGAGTCGTACCAGGCGTGAATAACAAGAGTAGAATACTGCAAGGACTCTTCTCGATATGGAAATTAGTCGTATGACTTGTAAACTACTCGGATTGCCTTGAAAAGCACTCGGATTGCCTTTAGATCGTATATTAAAATTATTCAATAGCATCTCATATTAAAAATTATATATTCATACACCGAAAGCTTGGGCCTCCGGCGGAAACAGAAGGAAATTTTTGTATAATTAAATCTTAAACAATTAGCAACATATATAAAAGAAAATATTCACGATACATGTATCCATGAGCAACTCGGCACCGCAGCCAGCTTTTTGATGACGGGGAGGCCGAGAAGGTTGCTCTCCTCGTCGCCGGTGTCGTGGAGCAATGACGCCACGCACTCGACGGCACCGGACACCGTCACAACGCGGAGCACGTTCCGCTTCTACCTGGCGAGCTTGGACACGACGAGCATCGTGGCCACCCTTGCGCCGCGCTCGACGCCGACGCCCTTGCAAAGAAATATGAACTCTGAATAGATGATGAGAATGAAGGGAGAGATTGTGTGCTTTGAGAATAAGGAGGGGCGCCTTATATAGGGGGCAGGAGGGCTAAGGAGATGAACCTGGACGCCCACGACTATGGTAAGTAATCGATTCCCTGATTGACTCCCACAACTATGGTAAGTAATTGAACACAAGGAATATGTTGAGAAGGAAAAACATGGTACTCCAGAGCTACTGCTGTGGTCAGTGTGATAAATCTGTTGAGGAAAGTTTGATGCACCTCTTCTTCATGTGTCCTCTCAGTCAAGACTGTTGGTCTGATCTTGGCATTGTGTGGAATTTAACTCTTGATCCCCTTGAAATGGTGCTTCAAGCTAGGCAGGACTTTTTTGATAATGCTAGTACATCTCTAGATAGATGGAAAGCTCTCTTTAGGGAGGAAATTTCTAAGGCGTCTATTATAGCCAAGCCTTCCCTAAAGATTGTTCTTGATACTTGGTTATGTAATAGGTAGTCTATCTTTTGCATCTAGTTAGGGTCTCAAATTTGGGTCTTCGACCTTGTATATGTACATATTTTTGCTTTTCTTTCCTTTAATATAAAAAAAAGAGTCAGTGGGGACCTTCCCCACTGTTATGCTCAAAAAAAAAAACTATGGTAAGTAATCAAGTATTAAAAGGAAGGAGACAACAAATAGAAAGGAAAGGAAAGCGGCGGCTTGATTGCATTACCATATAAAGAACACGATCAAAAGGAAAAGAATGCAGACGAATTTAAAGGAAAGAAAAGCGGCGCCTTGATTGCATTACCATACAAAGAACACGATCAAAAGGAAAGGAAGGCAGTGGGTATACAAAAATGCCAAGGTGAGAAAGAATAGGGGGGCGGGATGGCGTCGAGGCGCAAAAGAACGGGGGGAGGGGGGTGACGACCAAACGCGTCTACCCCCTAGTCGTCCGGGGCCACCATTTGGCTCTGAATTGTGAGTCCTCTGTGAGGTATAGGAGGGTAATCTTTTGGGTGAGAAACCGTTTCAATTGTGACAATCTTTATAGTATATAGACTTCAATAGTTCGACAATACTACTACTACTTCCGTATATATTGAGGCAATCAACCTAATTATTATAGCTAGCTAATTTTACCTATAATGGATTTAAACAGGACAGCTAATAGAATAACCACTTCCCTCCTAATTACCTGAAATTCAATTATATATGGGCCTTGCTACAGTACACCAGGTTACCTCTTAAAAGGTAAGAGTACAAATCCTAATGCGTATGGGCTGTCTTATATGGTGCTATGATTTTATTTACGGCTCTGATACCACCCTGTGGGGACCCCTTGGCCAGGACGTCCCTCGATCACCCGTATCAGTTCCTGGATCAGTACGCTGATACAGATTTCGACACAGATTAGTGTCAGAAGCGGTAATGACGTGTAAATTTAACTAGCAGAGCGCGGGCGGGCACTCATTCCTCAGTTGGAATGAGCTGTAGCACCTCACAGCCCTGGAGTTCTAACCTGTACGACAATGAAAGCAAGAGTGAGTATTCAGAGTTGAATACTCAGCAAATCTCACAAATTCAATAATATAATTATAAATTAAAAGAATGTAAAGGTTGGGCCTGGAGGGGCATTTCCTCCCTGCCAGTCCCGACATTAACCCTAGAACCCAGTCATCGGCGCTCCTGCCGTCCGGGTTCCCCATGCAATAAAGTAAATCTAATCAGTGGGAGCTTTGACTAAGTGGACTCATTCCGGAGTCACGGCTATCCAGATAGATTCTACACTCTGCAGAGGTCATACTTATCTACCCCGCATTCGGTCAGTCCCTACCTTCGTCAAGGCAGGTACTGCCCTACGAGACTCGTACCCACCGGTGACCATCGCTGGTCAGCATTCCCTAGGTCCATCCACAGGTAGCACTGGGGGCTAAGCAGGGCCACTAATCATCCGCCTCGCGGATGTCGACCCGGGTCTGTGAGCTCATTAATCAGGGCCCTCGGCCCTCAGGGTGTCCGACCCTGTATCCTAGTCGACCCATGCCGCCCAGTCCCAGTCCTCTGCCTGGGGCTGTCTCCAGCATACCCGTTCCCGACTTGGTGCGTGCCCGACTCGGCACCAGGCGCTACCCAGTTCGTCGGTCGGCACTCTGCACCAATCATACGGCTCCTTGGGCTGGGTTACTAAGTTCCGCTGGTGGGGTGTGAATCAAGGCCTCACATAAATAGGCACTCCCGTAGGCTGTGCCTTTTTGGCATGCGGGGTTGTACTAGGCACTAGAAAGACTCTCCCATGAACCGGTCCTTAGCTGAGATCAGAGCGGCTCTTAGGACCCTCCTAGCGAGGCCATCCTTCCACTCCCAATCTTAAAGCATCTATATAGCGAAGCCAGGCTTCTACCCACGTGAAGCCTCCTTACAGCTTATACCGCAAGAATGGTAAACTTTAATTATTGGATGATATTATTGGTGAGACTTGCCTTCATTGTCGGTCCTTAGACGTTCCGTACGCGGGCGTAGTCTGTATGTTGACCGGGCGGGGCTTCGGGCTTTCTGGAGCTCCGGCGTCTCGTCGGGCCCGGTCATGCTACCGAACAATAAAACACATAAAATAACATCAATACATCAATCAATGCCTATAGATTAGAAAGAGAAAGGGGAGATAGATATTCCGGGCTTACCTATGGGTCCAGATGGATTTGTTGATGGATTATCCATTAATTATTTAATAATAATTAATGGGGCTTAGGAGGGGTTTAGCCGGTGGGGTGGCTTCTAACTGTGAAATAAAGGGCTAGGGATAATTATTCTGGGAATTACTGGATATCTAAATAATTCCTGAATAATTATATTAATTATTTAGAAATAGATTTCTAAATAATTAAGAGATATTGGATTGAATTTCCAATAATATTCTGGAAAATTATTAATATAATTTTCCGGGAATATTATGGGCGGTATGACGGCTAGGGTTTGCTGATACCTGGAATTTTTGGTCGGGCAGTATAACTGCGGGGTTTTACTTGGGCGGTACAACGGCTATATGGGGCTAAGGTTTAGTAGCCGGAGTTTGCAGTTGGGCGGCATAACTGCTATATGGAGCTAGGGTTTAGCAGCCGGGGTTTTCGGTTGGGCATTACAACGGCTAGGGTGGACTGAGCTGGAAACTTGGAAATCGGGCAGCATCCCGGCTAGGGTTGCGAAACGGCGAGCAGCGATGGGGTTTAGCGGCGGGGGTCGGGCATTGTGCGGCCAGCCGAACTGGCACCGTCCACAATGCTGGGCGAAATGGCTAAAGCTACGCCGCTGGTTAGACTGTTCCGGGCGTACCCGGGAGCAGAGCAGAGCAGCAGGTGGCGCACCTTTTCCTACGTGTACGTGGGCGCTGTGGCATGACTAAAGCTACGCCGCTGGTTGGACTGTTTCCGAGCGTACCCGAGAACAGAGCAGAGCAGCAGTTGCCGCACCTTTCTATTGTGTATGTGGGCAGCGCTTCCGCAGTGTGTAGAGAGCTGCGCTCTCGTGCGTGTGTTATCGCATGTGAGAGCTTCGAGCTTCTCTTGCACTCACACATGGGAGCTGAACTCTCATTCTTGCGGAGGCTGGAGAGCTCTGCTCGTGCTCTTTGTGCGTGAGGCAGCAAGGAACGGAGGGCTTCATGCCCTTTATAGCCGCGCGCAGGGGGGTGTGAAGGCTGCTGGCCGGCGTTGCGTACCTCCTACGCGAGCTGGGCAGGGCGACGTGGCGGCAAGGCGGCCGGCGGTGTTGCCTCCGGCCCGTGCACAGCGCGGTGAAAGCAGCTGGCGGTGCGGCCTCAGGGGCAGGGTGGCGTGGCGGGCCGTGAATGGGGCCGCGAGGCCGCGTGGCGGCAGGCCAGCGCTTGTTCTGGCACAGACGGGGACGTGGGTCTGTGCAGTGTTGCAGGGAGGAAGGCCGGCGGCGCTTTATGGTGCGGCGGCGGCAAGGTGCCGGCGCGGCGGCCGGAGAAGGTCGAGGAGGGCAAAAACAGAGCGTAGGAGGGAGTGGGAGTCCCGGCGGCGAGCTCCGGCGAGGAGAGGACCACCGGAGCGGCGGCAGCGGAGGACGCCGGCGGCGGCAGCGGTTTCTGGAGGAAGGGGATAGGGTTGGGGACGGGGCGCTGGGCCGCTGGGCCAGGCGAGCGCGCGGATGGGCCGCGGCCAGGCGGCCCGCTGGGCCAGGAGGGAGGGGTGGCGCGTGCGGGCCAGGTAGGCGGGCCGCGGCGAGCTGGGCCGCTGGTCGCGCGGAGGAGCTGGGCCGCAGGCCTGCTGGCGCGCGCGGGCTGAGGGGAAGGGAAGGAAGCGGGCCCCGCGAGAAAGGTGCGGGGTGGGCCGTGGGCCGGTTGCGGAAAGGGAGGGAGGCGGTGCAGTTGGGAAGTTTGGGGAGGGCGGTTAGACTTTGTGGTTGGGCTGGAAGCGAGAATGGGCCGAGAATGAGGTTGCCGGCCTGTTAAGGATAGAAAAGCTTTGCTATTTATTTGAATGGGTTTGGGATTTGAATTTTGAATACTAATTTGGATTCGAATGAGATTTCGGGGTGGGGCTTGAAGGAGATAGGTTTAGGATATTTGAGAGGATTTGAGATCGTAATATTCAAATTAAATTTGAATATTATCTTTGAATATTGGAAAGGAAGGGAGACTCGGAGGGATTTCTATCTCTTTAGAATTTAGAGATCGGAAAGGGCTCTAAGCATTCAAATGCATCACGCATGGCAAGTTAAATGCATGGTTTAATTTATAAAATATATTTTGAATATTCAGGAGAAAAGAATTATATTTAATTATGGAGAATTATAGAAAACATATATTTTTAAATGCTCTAAAAAAATACGGGGTGTTACAGGGCTACCCCACTTAAAGAAATCTCGTCCCGAGATTTAGGGCTAGAGAGAAGGTCTAGGGTTTTCTCCTAGTATTTTTCCAATTCACCGTGTTGATGGGAATTTCCAGTATTTATTAAAAGGAATTTCTTCTCCCTTTTAAATTTTTGGAATTCTTTCTCTTCGTAATTTACTTGTTTCTCATTTCCATGTATGGGAGTGTTGTGGACGCGTACTTTCATTACTCCCGGATGTATGCAATTAATTTCGGCTGCACCTGGGTGACTTGATGAAATACTTTTCTTGAGTTGTTTTAATCTTCAAGTTCTTGAGGTCAAGAACCTTTTCCTTTATTTGGGTTACTACCCCACTTAAAAGGATTCAACTCAGGATTTCCTTGATTTTACTCCGAGATTTTCCTTCCGAATGGATTCTCAAACTACTTTTTAAAATCTAAACCTCGGATTTCCATATCTTCTTAGGGTTTCCGTCCAAACTTCTTATCCAAGCTTTTCCTTTACTCGGATATGTCCTCAGTGGGATCTTACTACTTCTTTAAATGTCCTATTCTTGATTATTAGAACTATCTCCTTGTAGCTCTCCTCTTGATAACCTCGCTTCACCTAGGGCGGTTAGGCTCGGGAAAGGTTTTGGCCATAGCTAGGGTTGTAAGGGATCTGGTAATTGTTTCGGGGTTATCAGACGGGGGAGAAGGGAATCTAGGGTAGGAAACTTGGGTGACCACTTCTCACCAGAAAATTTGGTATGGTGATTCTTTTGGGTATTGTGAGAAGTGTCTTCTCCCTTGAATACCTAGATAGTTTCGATATTTCGGTTGGTGGGTTTTCTAGTTATTCTAACGGAAGTAGGTTGCTACTTGGCGGTTGATCATATCCATGGATCATGGTCACTTTGGATTTCCAAAACTTCATACGGGGATTATTCTGCTAAATCACCCACGCATTCCATCCTGTATCATGATCCACTACTGTGTTATGATCCATTCCTTATATTCTTATCCCTTGAATCAACTGTCTTGGAATTTTCTAGAAGGTCTGAGGTTGGCATCATGGAATCGGGAGGGTGCTTCTAAGAGGATGACCTTGGCCAACCATTCCATGGGAGGAGTCAGGATAAGAGGATTTCGTGGAGGGGCTGGGATTGTGCCTTTATTTAAAAAGAGTATGGTCATGGTTAAACTCTGTGGTTTTGGAAGTTTGTTTGAATATAGTCCGGTAGCTTTTCTTGACGGCTGGAAGTAAGGGATTGATAGAGGTGTAGTGGTGAGAAGAGAGCGATAGGATAATACTTTTTGAAATTTTTGTGGAGGATTTGTTTTGGATGGTTACAGTGAGATAGAGAGGCATACTCCAGAGAAACTTGCATGCCTCAATGATCTGTTAGGAAATAGGATAATTTCCTGTCAAGGAGGGGTTTCGGATTCCTATGGTAGCCAAGGGTATTTCTGCATAGCACTGGTTTGATTGTGAGTGTGCCGTGGAAAATGACGGTAGGTTTCTTAAAATATTTTGGAAGGGAGTGTGTGTTGGAAGGCGATGTTGGGGTTTCTTTCAGAACTACGGGGAAATATACCAAGTCAGGAATGGTATGGTTGACTCGTGTGGATTTCCTCGGAGATCAGGGGTGTTTTGGGAAAGCTTGTGGTTTCGTTGCGGGATCGATCGAGAATGGGTGTTGGTGTGAGAGTGAAATTAGTTTGGCGATGGGGTATATAGATATTCTCGGGAAATCGGATGAGTCCGTATCGGAAGAGAGTATTGGTTTATCTAGAGGCTGGTCTGTTTTTGCGGATATAAGTTTGGGGCCATTTTGGCAGAAATGGGCATAGTTTCTTAGGGAAAGCTGATGATGAGCTGGGTCGGGGATAATGATGGTTAAAAGGAAGCTAGTTTTGTTAAGAAATTTGTAGGCCTCGAAGAATAAAGACAGGATTTGGCTATTTCTCGATTTCTTTTCTTTGTGGAAATGGTTTGGAAATTCTTAGGGTTGGGGTTTAGGATTGAGATTTTTTTTTTCGAGGAATTTTCTGAGTAAGGGGGGGGGGGGGGGGGGCAGGGAATGACAAGGATTGCTCAAGAAAGTTCATGGTTAGTCCTGAATTAAGGCAAAGTATTGGCTAAACCAGGAATGATACGATGGATGGGTTGAACTTGGTAGGAAGAGAATAGGTTTTTATTTCTCGGCCGTTGGTTTAGCTAATGTTTCGGGAGAGAGAGGGGCTTGGATTTCTAGGGAGAATTAATGAGGAGTTGGTAAGGGTGAACGATGGTTGAGGGGCTTGGTGTCATCAAGAGTTCGATTGCCTTGGAGAGTAGGCGAAGGTTTGGTTATTCCCGTGAGAATCTCCGTGAGAGTTAACTGGATGAGAATGGTATTGAGATTCTCAGGGCACAGGGTTGACGAACAGGAGTTTCTAAAAGCGGAGGGGAATCAAGGGAAAGAGGGTGATAGAGATTTCGGGGACATACGAACATTGTCAGTCCCGATTCAAGAAATGATGTTGGCCAATCCGGAAATACTTATGGTGGGTAAGGTCGGTTTTGATAGAGAAAGGATAGGTTTTCTTGATTGGTGGGTGGTTTATAGGCTTCAGAATTTATGGTTAAACTGTCTAAGGAAAATCCTTATATTTTCCTGGTTTGTTTCCTCAGCTTTCACAGGTTCCAGTTCCAAGACTTGTTCAGGAATTCAAATCTTATCACATTCCTAGTATAAACTTGCCTTATACTATTCATGTGATTAATCCATGTTTTCCTGAGATCTGTGATGTATGAGTTCTTCTTGATTGATACCTAAAGTTTTCCGAGTAAAATGTCTCTATCACTTCGGAATCTATCCCACTTAAGAGGATTAGACTCCGTATTCCGTGTTAGACATTTAGAACTATTTTCCGGAGAGTTCTGTCATTTTCAAACATCTGTTTGAACTGGTGACGTTAGAAGGACAAAACCTATAGATAATCCTTAGGTTTTAAGGAAAGAAGGGTTCTATCCATGCATTTCTACAATCAACTACCAATCAAATCCATATCTATTATATGGAAAGGGGGAAATTATTATCCGGGGCTTAGTCAAACATTATTCAATCAAAAGTACGTTACTATAAGGTCGTAGGCTTATTTTTCAATGGAAAACTCATTATTACCATTACTCGATTTCTAGTTACTCCGGCGGCATTTGCTTCTTAGCAAACTTTCATCTCGTAATTTCCATGTTACGGATCATCTTCCGGACTTCATTCCTATGATCCGTATTTGCCAGAGTAACATTCGGAGTTAAGCATGGGGTAAGGGGAATTCGGGGCACGAAATAAGGATTTTTCGACAATTTTTGAAAAAGATGAAAAGAATAGAAGGTTTCAGGCTTCATAATGCGTATGGGCTGTCTTATATGGTGCTATGATTTTATTTACGGCTCTGATACCACCCTGTGGGGACCCCTTGGCCAGGACGTCCCTCGATCACCCGTATCAGTCCCTGGATCAGTACGCTGATACGGATTTCGACACAGATTAGTGTCAGAAGCGGTAAATGACGTGTAAATTAAAATAACTATATACTGTCTTAACTAGCGGAGCGCGGGCGGGCACTCATTCCTCAGTTGGAATGAGCTGTAGCACCTCACAGCCCTGGAGTTCTAACCTGTACGACAATGAAAGCAAGAGTGAGTATTCAGAGTTGAATACTCAGCAAATCTCACAAATTCAATAATATAATTATAAATTAAAAGAATGTAAAGGTTGGGCCTGGAGGGGCATTTCCTCCCTGCCAGTCCCGACATTAACCCTAGAACCCAGTCATCGGCGCTCCTGCCGTCCGGGTTCCCCATGCAATAAAGTGTAAATCTAATCAGTGGGGGCTTTGACTAAGTGGACTCATTCCGGAGTCACGGCTATCCAGATAGATTTTACACTCTGCAGAGGTCGTACTTATCTACCCCGCATTCGGTCAGTCCCTACCTTCGTCAAGGCAGGTACTGCCCTACGAGACTCGTACCCACCGGTGACCATCGCTGGTCAGCATTCCCTAGGTCCAGCCACAGGTAGTACTGGGGGCTAAGCAGGGGCCACTAATCATCCGCCTCGCGGATGTCGACCCGGGTCTGTGAGCTCATTAATCAGGGCCCTCGGCCCTCAGGGTGTCCGACCCTGTATCCTAGTCGACCCGTGCCGCCCAGTCCCAGTCCTCTGCCTGGGGCTGTCTCCAGCATACCTGTTCCCGACTTGGTGCGTGCCCGACTCGGCACCAGGCGCTACCCAGTTCGTCGGTCGGCACTCTGCATCAATCATACTGCTCCTTGGGCTGGGTTACTAAGTTCCGCTGGTGGGGTGTGAATCAAGGCCTCACATAAATAGGCACTCCCGTAGGCTGTGCCTTTTTGGCATGCGGGGTTGTACTAGGCACTAGAAAGACTCTCCCATGAACCGGTCCTTAGCTGAGATCAGAGCGGCTCTTAGGACCCTCCTAGCGAGGCCATCCTTCCACTCCCAATCTTAAAGCATCTATGTAGCGAAGCCAGGCTTCTACCCACGTGAAGCCTCCTTACAGCTTATGCCGCAAGAATGGTAAACTTTAATTATTGGGTGATATTATTGGTGAGACTTGCCTTCATTGTCGGTCCTTAGACGTTCCGTACGCGGGCGTAGTCTGTATGTTGACCGGGCGGGGCTTCGGGCTTTCTGGAGCTCCGGCGTCTCGTCGGGCCCGGTCATGCTACCGAACAATAAAACACATAAAATAACATCAATACATCAATCAATGCCTATAGATTAGAAAGAGAAAGGGGAGATAGATATTCCGGGCTTACCTATGGGTCCGGATGGATTTGTTGATGGATTATCCATTAATTATTTAATAATAATTAATGGGGCTTAGGAGGGGTTTAGCCGGTGGGGTGGCTTCTAACTGTGAAATAAAGGGCTAGGGATAATTATTCTGGGAATTACTGGATATCTAAATAATTCCCGAATAATTATATTAATTATTTAGAAATAGTTACTGGATATTGGATTGAATTTCCAATAATATTCTGGAAAATTGTTAATATAATTTTCTGGGAATATTATGGGCGGTATGACGGCTAGGGTTTGCTGATACCTGGAATTTTTGGTCGGGCAGTATAACTGCGGGGTTTTACTTGGGCGGTACAACGGCTATATGGGGTTAAGGTTTAGTAGCCGGAGTTTGCGTTTGGGCGGCATAACTGCTATATGGAGCTAGGGTTTAGCAGCCGGGGTTTTCGGTTGGGCATTACAACGGCTAGGGTGGACTGAGCTGGAAACTTGGAAATCGGGCAGCATCCCGGCTAGGGTTGCGAAACGGCGAGCAGCGATGGGGTTTAGCGGCGGGGGTCGGGCATTGCGCGGCCAGCCGAACTGGCATCGTTCACAATGCTGGGCGAAATGGCTAAAGCTACGCCGCTGGTTAGACTGTTCCGGGCGTACCCGGGAGCAGAGCAGAGCAGCAGGTGGCGCACCTTTTCCTACGTGTACGTGGGCGGTGTGACATGACTAAAGCTACGCCGCTGGTTGGACTGTTTCCGAGCGTACCCGGGAACAGAGTAGAGCAGCAGTTGGCGCACCTTTCTATTGTGTATGTGGGCAGCGCTTCCGTAGTGTGTAGAGAGCTACGCTCTCGTGCGTGTGTTATCGCATGTGAGAGCTTCGAGCTTCTCTTGCACTCACGCATGAGAGCTGAACTCTCATTCTTGCGGAGGCTGGAGAGCTCTGCTCGTGCTCTTTGTGCGTGAGGCAGCAAGGAACGGAGGGCTTCATGCCCTTTTATAGCCGCGCGCAGGGGGGTGTGAAGGCTGCGTTCCTCCTACGCGAGCTGGGCAGGGCGACGTGGCGGCAAGGCGGCCGGCGGTGTTGCCTCCGGCTCGTGCACAACGCAGCGAAAGCAGCTGGCGGCGCGGCATCAGGGGCAGGGTGGCGTGGCGGGCCGTGAATGGGGTCGCGAGGCCGCGTGGCGGCAGGCCAGCGCTTGCTCTGGCACAGACGGGGACGTGGGTCTGTGCAGTGTTGCAGGGAGGAAGGCCGGCGGCGCTTTATGGTGCGGCGGCGGCAAGGTGCCGGCGCGGCGGCCGGAGAAGGTCGAGGAGGGCAAAAACGGAGCGTAGGAGGGAGTGGGAGTCCCGGCGGCGAGCTCCGGCGAGGAGAGGACCACCGGAGCGGCGGCAGCGGCGGACGCCGGCGGCGGCGACGGCTGGCGGCGGCGGCGGCGGTTTCTGGAGGAAGGGGATAGGGTTGGGGACGGGGCGCTGGGCCGCTGGGCCAGGCGAGCACGCGGATGGGCCGCGGCCTGGCGGCCTGCTGGGCCAGGTGGGAGGGGGTGGCGCGTGCGGGCCAGGTAGGCGGGCCGCGGCGAGCTGGGCCGCTGGTCGCGCGGAGGAGCTGGGCCGCATGCCTGCTGGCGCGCGCGCGGGCTGAGGGGAAGGGAAGGAAGCGGGCCGCGCGAAAGAGAAAGGTGCGGGGTGGGCCGTGGGCCGGTTGGGGAAAGGGAGGGAGGCGGGTGCAGTTGGGAATTTTGGGGAGGGCGGTTAGACTTCGTGGTTGGGCTGCAAGCGAGAATGGGCCGAGAATGAGGTTGCCGGCCTGTTAAGGATAGAAAAGCTTTGCTATTTATTTGAATGGGTTTGGGATTTGAATTTTGAATACTACTTTGGATTCGAATGAGATTTCGGGGTGGAGCTTGAAGAGATAGGTTTAGGATATTTGAGAGGATTTGAGATCGTAATATTCAAATTAAATTTGAATATTATCTTTGAATATTGGAAAGGAAGGGAGACTCGGAGGGATTTCTATCTCTTTAGAATTTAGAGATCGGAAAGGGCTCTAAGCATTCAAATGCATCACGCATGGCAAGTTAAATGCATGGTTTAATTTATAAAATATATTTTGAATATTCAGGAGAAAAGAATTATATTTAATTATGGAGAATTATAGAAAACATTATTTTTAAATGCTCTAAAAAAATACGGGGTGTTACAAGAACGTCACACAAATATTGTGCTCATTAGCAGTTCGTCCAATCTCTCACATCATGTGTCAACTCGCCTCCTCTATCCCTTCTCTCGAGCCCGAATTTGGATTAGAGGTGGTGCCGCTGCCTCGGAGAGAGATACCGTCCACTCCGGGCTAAACAGCCTCACATATGAAACCCGCGACCACCGTTTCTTCTTAGACAAGTTCGTCAAACCGTTACTACCCCTAGATTTTCCTCTCCCTTCTCTTTGTTATTTGTCGACGAGCAGGCCAAAAACATCACTTTGCGCTGCTCCAGTCCTCAATTCCCACTACCTCTGGCGTCGTAGTGTCAGAAGGCCCTCTTAAGTGCACACTCTATGTCAACACTGCCATGCTCTCCACGGTCGAGAACATTTACCTTACTGCCTTCGAGTTTGCTTACGAGTCATGCCAGTATAATAGCATCACTATCCATGATCTCCTATACAGAACAACCAATCTGGCAGCTGGCGCGGCGTTAGCGCGCCCCTCTGCCTAGTTGTCACTACGCGTGAGCTTATCAGCCCCAGTCGATATGCTGTCAATTTCACGGTCAAAACGACTGTCACATCCGCACCTTCGCAAGCCAATATAGAAGCCTACACAAAAACTAAGCAGAACTCTCGGGTCCTCGTGTGCTTAACTGCTTAGGCCGGATTTTGGGTCCACACAGATGCAAATGCTCGTATAAACGCACATACGTTCAACCTTACCTTTACCTTTATGAGCACATTCAAAAGGCCGAGCGGCACCCTCGAGAGATTGAAAACGCTAACCCCACTTAATAAAAAAAAAGTGTCGGTACATATATTTACCATAAAAAGAGCTAGACAGGGTTCATGTTGTAGCGATTAGTGCGTCTCAGTCTCTTGGAGGTGTGACACCCCGTGTCACTTTTTGAAAATTTTATCATGCACATCTACTCATTGTACAAAGATTATGGTGCTCATCATGTTTTTGAACTGAGTATCATGTTTGAATGGACTCCCAAAAGTCAAATTTCGTTTTTAAACTCCTTTGAATTCAAATTTGGTTAAGTTAAACCTTTTCCTTTTAACCCTTTTGGGGGCTTGTTTAAAATTAAAAATGTTTAAACAAGTGGCTTTTGGCCAATTTGAAAATTCATTAGTGAACTATCTACTTTCAGCTAGAAGTTTTGGTTTTGAGCAAAAACATCTTTTACTTGCTCAAACTCTTGGTCAAATAGTGGTCAAACTGCTGAATTCAGCACTTCTGAAATTGGCTAAGTCCAATTCCTGACAGCAGCTTTTAGCCAACTTTAGAGCTCTATATCTTTTATTTTTCAATCTATCCAAACCAAATCAAGTTCATGGTTTGAAAGCTGGTAGTTTGAACTCTTCAAAAATCATGAACAACTCCAGGATCTCAAACTCTAGCTATTTCTTTTTCATGCTCAAAGTCAGCTAAATTCAATTCAGTTCTGGGACTTAGAAATTTTTCTGAGTTCGAGATTTTGGCCGAAGGTTGATCAAGTTTATCTCTCAAACCAAATCTTTTTGAACCTAGTGACTTTAACAAAAGTTGTTCCCTTTGGTTCCATCTACAACTTTTGTATTGGAGTTTTGGAAAGTTTCTATACAAAATCTCGAGTTTGATTCAAGTTTTGGGGGGAGTTCGGCCGCTACTGTAGTGTCTGAATCGACCAAGTCGATTCAGACCTCAGGCAGGGAGGCTCGGTCGAGCTGGCGCCGTCGGTGGCCGCCCGCGCCACGCGCCACTCCTCCAGCTCGTTTAGACTCGTGTCGCCTCTCCACCTCGCCAGCTTGGTCGCCAACCCATGCGCTCCCAGCTGGAGCCGTCTCCGAGCGACACCCGACCGAGAATGGCAGTAAACCGGCAGTGACCGTCCCCGGTGGAAATTCACCGCTTTCACTTCATCCTTATCCAATTCACCGCCCTAGTAACTCCTCCACCTCGCTCTCGTCGACCCTGACCACTCCGCCAGCTCCGCCGCCCTCTCCATCGCCGGCAATCACCGGAAACAGATCACCTTTGCCGCCGCCGCACCCTCACGTGGAACTCCATCTTCCCGTCCTTTTCCAACTCCCGGAACCCCTCAATTGGAGTTCTCTTGAACCCCTGATACCGCCCGCACCCTTTTCCCCATTCTTCGGGCAGCGGTGAGTTCTCTCCGGCGAGCTTTTGTTTGGCCGGCCGCTTCGCTCGTGGGGAACATATGTGCGCACTCTAATCCTGGGATTTTTCTTGGCCAGGAAGTGCGGCATGGGGTCCTGAGGGGAGGGAGCAACTCCGGCGCGACTCCGGCCCCTTCTCCGGCGAGCCCACGGCGGCGGCATCCTCCTGTCCGTGAAGAAGAAGGGCCAAGGGTGTCCAATTAGAAGGACGGATCTTTCCAGGGGGTTTTGTGAAAAAGTGCGGGGGTTAAGTGTTTAAGTGGGATCTTTCGAGGGGGTTATCTGGAAAATCTGGGGGCTTATCTGTGAAGAAAGGACTGGTTGGTAATAGATCTTTTAGATCCAGGGGCCTAAGCGCAAAAGTGTTTTCGAGTTTTCTTTTGTTTTTCATTTCAGCATACATGTATTTCTTGTTTAATGCATAGAAAATCATAGGAGAGTGGGAAAATTGTGAAACCAATTTTGTTGTACTTGTTGCATCTTTGGTTACAGCAGAAAATTATAAAATCATGTTGTTAATATGCTGTTTTCTGTGTAAAAGTTTTAGTTAGTTTATTAGCTTTCTGTCAAAATAAATAGTTCTGCATGTCCAAAAATTTGAGAAAATCACAGTAGCTCTAAAATGTGTTTTGTGAGCACAGTAAATTTTTGGGTTGCATGCTGTCTGTGTAGTTTAAGTTAAGCTTTTTCTCCATGTTTAGCTTGTTTGTGCTGTTAAAAATAGTTGTGAATATGTTTTTGAGCTCAATAAATCATGGTAAATCTTTGTGAATGTCTAGTTAGTGTTTCTGTGAAGTTTGGCATTTTTGTGCATAATCTTGTTGCTGTTTGTTGTTTTGGTAGATTTCTAGTCTTTTTGTCTTTTTCAAAATAATTAGTTTCTGTTAGAATAAAATATTGAAAAATTTTCAGTGGTAATCTTGAGTTAAAAGCTTCTCAGAGAAGTTTTTGTGCTGCTAGATAATCTGAGTAGGCTTGTTTAGTTAATTGGTTGCTTAATAACCCTTTATATATGTGTTTAAATGGTTTTATATATCTTTATGCTAATAAAATGTTTTCTAAATAATTTTGGTGAACTCAGTTAAGTTGAATCTGTTGTAATCTTTCTTTCTTAGTGATAAGTTAATCTTGTTTAAAGAGATATGCACTTACTCTATAAAATACTAAAAATGGTTTTTGCAACCTTTCATGTGATTTCATGTGCATATCTATGTTTGTACTTAAGCTGTATAATTGAATTGCTGCATTTAAGTTTTTGTATCTTTTCCAACTGTTGTTCTAAGCTCACACATTTGCATCTTCATGTAGAGAACGTGCTAGCTGACGGGGTTTATAACTTGGTGCCTGAGTCCGAAGCCGAGCAGCCAGAGCCCGAGGTCGTTGTTGTTGAGGCAGATCAAGACCCGAGCCAAGACTCGGAAGGGCCCAAGGCCAGCGAAGGCAAGCACCGGAGTGCATCTAACCTTTTTAACGCAGCCGCAATTTAAATTATTTAATTTACAAGTCTTTACTTTATGCATTTAAGTTTTCATAGGAGTTGACTGAAAACCTAGTTGCATGATCCTTAGGAAAACCCAGAGTTTTTCTAGTATGTGTAGGTCGATAGAATTGCTAGGCTGGTTAAACGGTAGAAGTCGAGTAATTGCCTGTTACTCGCGAGAAGCTAAGTTGGTTCTTTCAGCAAGTTTTGTTCAAACATGTCAGTTAGACTGGAAAAAGTTTAGACCGGGCGGAGAATGTTGGTAGGGAAAGGAATGGAATGGTATAGCTCCGCCTGTGTCATTTAAGGCCCGTTCGTTGTTGGCTCTGGGATCAAGATTGAACTGTACTACCTCACATGCTGGGAGTAAGAGGTAGTTGAAACTGGTAACTTATGTACTTTAGCTCGCACTGGTATGTTGAACTACGCCTGACTTCCTATTCATGTACCGGTTAGAGTAACTCATGGCTGACCCGTCGTTGGTATCGGTGGGGACTGGTACTTGAGGGTCGCAGGGTAGGTCAAGTATTTAGTGTTGGCTGAAGGAACGGCTGGCATAAGCGGCTCGACGGGGCTCGTTTGTGCCGTGTGGGTAGGTTAACCTTGCAAGGGATAAAACCGAATCGATTCGCCGTACTCACGGTATTGAGCTCTTGATCACTGGGCAGCATCGCTAGTTAAGAACTTGAATATGGTTGTTGATCATATGCTGTATGATTATTAATCAAGTTCTTGCTCTCTTTGTAAAAGTTTTATAAATGCTAATCTAGATCAAATAGCTCAACTAAAATTTGAATGCTAAAATTTGAAAGTAAGGATCTATTTAGTTGCTCTTTTTGGCAAAACAAAAACCCAGCCAACAGCCTTGCATACTAGGGGTCTTAGTAATCTTAAGTCGGTTAAGTCTTGCTGAGTATTAAATTACTCAACCTGCTTGTGTTAACCCTTTTTCAGAGTCTGAGTCTAGCATAGCAGAGCAGGTCGCTGAAGCTTTCCGTTCGGTGTTCCCGAAGGTTTTCAGTTGCAGTTCGTTCCGGCTTCGCAGGGTGTGGAGCCGAGGGATTGATAATGCCAGCTGGGCTACCTGTGCATTATTATGTTGTTATCGTCGTAGACTCGATATGTTTTAAACTTCCGCTGTGCTTTAAAAACTCTGTGTTGTAATAACTCTTTTACAATGTCCTGTTTTGTAAATTAAATCCACGTGTACTGTGTTGTAAAATTTGTGACTCGTTAATCATCTGTGCTCATTGTGGAGTGAGACTTGCCTCGTATTGGTTTCGACAATGTGATCAGTGGTGTAATCGGGAGTTACCCGACAGCAACTACACGGTTATGTCAGTTGAAGTGCGAGTGTGCTGTACTGCTTGCATTAGCTAAGGGACAATGCACTTGAGCTGACATAATTGGAGGTGGTTCTGCCACAGCTGGTACCAGAGCCGAAAATACTTGGCGGATGATTTAACTTGTCTTAAAAATGTGTTTTCAGAAATAAAAGTTAATTTGGTTTGCGAAAATGCGTTGGTCGCGTTAAGGAATTAATTTTTTTAGAACGTAAGCCCTAGGGAATTATGGGTATGTGAAACAGGTGGCTATCTAACCTTGCAGCTAACTCCCAGCACATTACTTTCTGTCAAAACTTACTTTATTGCACAACCAACCTTTATTTATGCATCGACAGAGGGTGAGGATCTCCGGTCAATGGGGACACCTTGACACCTCGGTCGGTACGGTGAAATCCGAACGCCGTGCTCAAGCGGTGGCCTCCTTGAGCTGCAGCCAATATACCCATGCACTGTTGTGGATTATATTGGGTGTAAAGTTGCCTCTATGTGTTGTCCATACGGCACGGGATGTATGGATACCGTTACTATAGAGAACGGTAATGTATGGGGACGCTTTCATGAGTGCTGGCATGAAAGGTTCATTTTATGCACTGTGTTTTCTGCAGGTACACTAACATGCGTTACGTAAGTTAAGACGTGTACAATACGATTAGTTATTATAGAGAGAGCCGTATGGTTTGCCACCGATCCTAACCACGTAAGACCAAGAATACTTGGCAATTATTTTTATTTGTGAGGACGGTTAGGACGAGCATGCATCATGAGTTTTAAAATCTGTTGAAAAATCCTTAAAATTTTGTTAGGGTACCCTGGGATCTACACCACCATCCACTTTGCATTGCACCTAAGGTTGATCTAGTTGGGATTTTTGGACGTCTGCTGCTGGTCGAAATTTTCTCGGCTAGCAAATGATGTTTTCTGCAGGGAAGAGTTAAAGGAAAGTTGCTCAGAATTTGGTTAGCTTGCTGCTGTAAAAATTTCACATTTTTATCTTCAGTATAGCTCGAGTTATGCCTGTTTTAGTAAGCCCCTGTTTCCTGGAATTTTTCTGGAGGACAGCAAGGAGTCTTTGAATTTTTACCCCCTCTTAACATCTGAATCAAGTCTTCCACTTCATAAGAAAGTTGTAAAGAAATATCTAACAGATTTTCTGGCAAAGTTTGAGCATTTTTGCATACACCAGTTGAGAGTTATGAATTTTTCTTTGCTTGCCAGGAATCTGTCCAATTCTAAATTCAGCAATATCTTTTCCAAATCAAGTGCTAAGCCTCATTTGCTTTTCATTTCAGATGAGTTTCCCAAATAACAACCCCCACATCACCACTGATATCGATGGTCGTCTTTTCTCCAATGGTTTGTACCGAGAGGGTTTTCCTTCCCAGCTTTGGGAGACCATGCAGACTTTGGGATACGTGGTCGCTCCTCAGTACGTGGGAAGATACATTACTGAAACCGGAATAAACCGTTGTGAGGTCTCATTGGTTATTCCCAGTTTACAGCTAGGAGTGGGTGAAGAAATTCGCATTGTTGTTACCGGGGGAAATTATGAGGAGGCTAGTGACACTGCCGCTTGGAGAGCCTTGCAGCAGCTAAGTTTTAAGCATCAGATAAAAACTTTCGGAGCTCCAGCAGGTGTTTTTATGTCCTCTACAAATGAAGTGGGTGAGTCTAGCTCCAGTGTTAAGAAGGAAAACTCTACTGATGTGCAGAGCATGACTCGCTATATGGATAATGTTAACCGTCTGATTGAGAGCATGGCTTTCAGTTATGGCGCTATGTTGAATGCTGCTAACTCACAGGCCCAGGAAAGAGCGGCAATGCAGGGACAAGTTGACCAACACATGGCTGTGATTGGAAGCTTGGAGGAACGTGTGTATGATTTAGAAGTGGAGAATGACAACCTTATGCAAGAGCAGGAGGGAGTCTGGGCTGAAGGGCCCCAAGCTAATCATCCACCAGGAGAGCTGCCTGATCAAGGTGATTCTGGCTTGGATGACTCACCTGGACCACCCGTAGAACCGCAGCTATCCGATCAGGAGGAGCCAGTTGCTCCAGTCCCACAACCACAAGTCCCTGGTCCTGCGTATGGGTGGATCAGTGAGGAAGAAGATACAGAAGAAGAGCTTGATGAAATGAATGGGGAGGAAGAAGTAGGGGATGAAGAGGAAACTGAAGAAGAAGAGGAGGAACCGGAAGAACGTGTCTTTTTCACTGATAACGAGGAATCCGATTGATTTATGTTTACCTTCGGAAAATTCCCGCTATCATGTGTTGTATCTTAATTTCCAGCTTGTAATAAGTTGTATGGTGGAGTACTCTGCAGTTGAACTCTTTTCTTGGTGATGTAATAATTATGATGTATGGATGTAAAGCGGAACTTAATTTCCTTTTCTATGCAGCACTTTGGTTTGCTCTGAAATTTTCGCAGCAGATTTGTATTGGAATTTTTACGCCTTGATAACTATTTTTCTAGGCAGACTGATGAATACCAAAGTTGTTGCAAATTTCATGAGGAAGCTGCTGGTAAAATTTCAAGTCCATTGGATCAGTAGTTTGGGAGAAACAGGAAGAAACAATTCGACTCTGTCTGCTGAAAAACAGATTTGACAGAGAGGCAAAGGACGAATTTTTGACCCCTGTTAACGTGAGATTTAGTTCGGGAGTTGAATACGAAAGTTGTGGACTATCAAATTCTGAATCTACTGGAAAAATTTGAGCATTTTTGGTTTAGTAGTTTGCGAGATACGAATTTTACGCTAAACCCGTACGATCTGTCCACAAGCTGAAAAGTGGAAAAGTGGTAGAATCACGTTCAAAGAACGATTGGATCTAACTTCCGAGACTAACTCTATATTGGATTTTTATGTCATGCACTATGCTATAATATTTTCATTTCTGAGTATTGATTTTATTCATCATCGCTCACTGAGAAATTATTGCAAAGTTGTATGACTAATCTGCACTTGGTGGCTTATGCAGAATGCCTGACGCTCCGGATGGTGCCGGGGGTGGGGATGAAGGAAATCTGCCAGGACCTCCTGATCTCCGGGAGTTTATGGCCCATCAGATGGCTCAGCACACCGAGCTTATGCGCGTGATTGTACAGATGCAGCAGAATCAGCCACGCCAGGAGCCACAACATGAGATGCCGCGTGAAGCCTCATACCCGGATTTCTTTGGCACTCAACCACCGCAATTTTTCAAGGCAAAGGAGCCTCTGGATGCTGATGTCTGGCTCAATATCATTGAGTCAAAATTTGCATTATTGATATATCCATGTTCAGAAGCCAATAAAGCTCGATTTGCAGCTCAGCAGCTTAGGGATGATGCCCGCATGTGGTGGGATAATTATCGTGCTACACTTCCTGCTGATCATATTGTATCTTGGAATGAATTCAAGACTGCTTTTCGCTCACACCATATTCCTGATGGTCTCTTGGAGAGAAAACTTAATGAGTTCTTGGCGCTCACTCAGGGTAATCAGGGTGTGGTGCAGTATTCACAGGCATTTAATCATTTATCGCAATATGCTGGTCATCATGTGGATACGGATGCTAAAAAGCAAGACCGTTTTCGTCGCGGGCTTAACACTAAATTGAAGAAAAGTTTGGTTCTTATCAAGCCTGCCAGTTTTAATGAATTGGTGAATATGGCCATCACTCAAGAGGATAGTAATTTGGCTCATCAAGCAGACAAGAAGAGGAAAGCCCCAGCTGCTTCATCTAGTGCTTCCGGACAGAGATTCCGAGTGGAGCAAAAGAACCCACAGAAAGCTCCTCAAAATGCTCAGCAGAGGCAAGGGCAGCAAGGTTACTGGGTTCTTCGCCCAAATCAAGCTCAGGGACAGTCCCAAGGACAAGGATCGCGTGCGCCTCCTCCTCAACAGCAGGGGCGTACCCATAATTTTCCGTGTTACAATTGCGGGAAGCCGGGACACTTTGCTAAGGAATGCAGAGCACCACCCAAAGGTGGGAATAATGCACCCAGGCAGCAGCCCAATAATCGTCAGAACAAGAAGCAAATGGTGGTTAAGCAAGGCCGTGTGAATTTCACTACCATTGATGCTATTCCAGAGGGTACTCCAGTTATGGCGGGTACGTTTCAAGTTCGAAATCAACCTGTTGTTGTTTTATTTGATTCTGGAGCATCACATAGTTTTGTCAGTATGGCATGTATAGAAAAATGTGGATTTCAAATGGCACAGATAAATTGTAATTATATGATATCCAGTCCTGGTGGGAAGATAGCTACCAACCGGGTGACTAAACCAATTCCTCTCCAGATTGGAAGTAAAGTGTTTGACACTGAGCTTATCTGTCTGGATAATCAGGGGATAGATATTATTTTGGGTATGAACTGGATGCAAAAGCACGGAGTTGTCTTAGACTTATCAGCCCGGGGTGTTGAAATAAATTCCCCTAGTCATGGTGTTTCCACACTTTATTTGCCATCCACACCTTCTCCAGATAATTGCACCTTTGCTATGATCCAAGTTGAGTTAGAAGATATTCCGGTCGTAAATGAATTTCCAGATGTTTTTCCTGATGATCTTCCGAGGATGCCACCCGACCGGGATATTGAGTTTGTAATTGAGTTACAGCCCGGTACCGCACCCATTTCAAAAAGGTCGTACCGTATGCCGCCCAATGAATTAGCAGAGCAGAAGATCCAACTACAAGAACTTCTTGACAAGGGCTATATCAGGCCAAGTTCATCTCCCTGGGGTTGTCCTGCACTCTTTGTGAAAAAGAAGGATCATACTTTGAGATTGTGCGTGGACTACCGACCCCTTAATGCAGTTACCATCAAGAATAAATACCCTCTTCCACGTATCGACCTGCTCTTTGATCAATTGGCTGGAGCAAAAGTGTTCTCAAAAATTGATCTTCGGTCAGGTTATCATCAGATCAAGATTCGACCTTGTGATATTCCCAAGACAGCTTTTTCCACCTGATATGGCTTATATGAATATTTAGTCATGTCTTTTGGACTCACCAATGCTCCTGCCTATTTTATGTATCTCATGAACTCAGTCTTTATGCTAGAGCTGGACAAGTTTGTCGTGGTATTTATTGATGACATTCTTATTTATTCCAACGATGAGGAAGAGCATGCTGAACACCTCAGAATTGTTCTTCAGCGATTAAGGGATCATAAGCTCTATGCTAAGTTCAGCAAATGTGAGTTTTGGTTGAAGAGTGTGAAATTTTTGGGTCACACCGTATCCGGTGATGTTATTGCCGTTGACCCGGTAAATGTGCAAAAAGTTCTAGATTGGGAACCTCCGAAGTCTGTGCATCAAATCCGAAGTTTTCTTGGAATGGCGGGGTATTACCGTCGCTTTATTCCAGATTTTTCCAAGATTGCCAAACCTATCACTGAACTTCTGAAGAAGGGGGAAAAATTTAAATGGAGTGACAAGTGTGATGAAGCATTCCATACTTTGAAAAGACTCCTGACATCTGCCCCAGTTCTTGCTCAACCTAACACTTCCAAGGCTTTTGATGTTTATTGTGATGCATCGGGCATAGGACTTGGTTGTGTTCTTATGCAGGATAATCGAGTTATCGCTTATGCTTCTCGAGCTCTTCGACCTCATGAGAAGAATTATCCGACACATGATCTTGAACTTGCTGCAGTGGTACATGCCTTAAAAATTTGGAGGCACCATCTTATGGGTACTCATTGCAATATCTATACAGATCACAAGAGCCTCAAGTATATTTTTACCCAAGCTGATCTCAATATGAGGCAAAGAAGATGGTTGGAATTGATTAAAGATTATGAAATTGAAGTCCATTATCATCCAGGCAAAGCAAATGTAGTTGCAGATGCACTCAGCCGCAGGGGTAATTGTCAGTTTATATCTTTGAGACCCCAAAATGCCACTCTTGCTAAAGAGTTGGACAAATTGAAATTGGAAATTATTCCACAAGGTACTTTGAATCACCTTTTGATTCAACCTACTTTGCAAGATCAGATTGTCGCGGCTCAGTCTAAATCTAAAGGGGTACAGATCATTAAGCAAAAGCTAGCTGAAAATGATGGAAAGTATAAATGTTTTCGTCAAGACGATGAAGGAGTTCTAAGGTTCAATAATCGGCTAGTGGTTCCTAAAGATCATGAGCTTAGGAAGAAAATTCTTGATGAGGCACATCTTTCTAAATTCTCTATTCATCCTGGGAGCAGCAAAATGTATCAAGATTTGAGAGAAAATTTTTGGTGGACCCGAATGAAACGGGAGATTGCTAAATATGTAGCAGAGTGTGATACATGTCAAAGGGTGAAAGCTAGTCACTTGAAAGCCGGTGGAACTTTGCAACCATTGCCCATACCTTCATGGAAATGGGAAGACATAAGTATGGATTTTATTGTGGGTTTGCCATTGACTCCTCAGAAACATGACTCTATATGGGTTATTGTTGATAGATTCACCAAGTCAGCACATTTTATTCCTGTCAACAATGCTTTTTCAGCAACTCAATATGCAGAGATCTATTTAGATCAAATTGTGCGTTTGCATGGAGTTCCAAAGACTATCATTTCGGATAGAGGTTCACCATTTATAGCTCGCTTTTGGAAACAATTGCATGAGCTGTTAGGCACTAAACTCATTCGAAGTTCAACTTATAATCCTCAGACCGATGGGCAAACCGAAAGAGTGAATCAAATTTTGGAGGACATGCTCAGAGCTTGTGTCATCCATTACAACAAGAGTTGGGATAAAAGTTTATCTTTAGCTGAGTTTTCCTACAATAACAGTTACCAATCCAGTTTGAAAATGGCACCATTTGAAGCTCTATACGGTCGAAGGTGTCGAACACCGTTAAATTGGTCGGGAACTGGCGAGAGAAAAATCTTCGGTCCAGACTTGGTTAAGGAGGCCGAGGATAAAGTCAAAATCATTCAGCAAAATCTTAAGACCGCACAATCGCGGCAAAAGAGTTATTCTGATAAAAGAAGAAGACCTTTAGTTTTCAAGGTTGGGGATCATGTTTATCTTCGAGTATCGCCAACTAAAGGTGTTCAGAGATTTGGAGTCAAAGGAAAATTAGCTCCTCGTTTTATTGGACCTTTTGAAATCATTAGGCAATGTGGTCCAGTTGCGTATGAGATACAACTGCCGTCCAAGCTTGCAGCTATTCATAATATCTTTCATGTATCTCACTCAAGAAATGTCTTAGGATTCCTATTGAAGGGATTGCTCATGAAGAAATTGAGTTTGAACCCGACTTATCATATGAGGAACAACCTTTCAAGATTCTGGATATTACTGAAAGAGTTACTCGAAGACGGTCCATTAAATTTTATAAAGTTCAGTGGACTCATCACTCTGACAAAGAAGCAACATGGGAACAAGAATCTTATCTCAAATCCAAGTATCCAGAGTTTTTAGATGCTGCATTAAGGTATAAAAATTCTACACTCTCTCTTTACACCGGAATCTCGGGACGAGATTCTTTTAAGGGGGGAGGGCTGTGACACCCCGTGTCACTTTTTGAAAATTTTATCATGCACATCTACTCATTGTACAAAGATTATGGTGCTCATCATGTTTTTGAACTGAGTATCATGTTTGAATGGACTCCCAAAAGTCAAATTTCGTTTTTAAACTCCTTTGAATTCAAATTTGGTTAAGTTAAACCTTTTCCTTTTAACCCTTTTGGGGGCTTGTTTAAAATTAAAAATGTTTAAACAAGTGGCTTTTGGCCAATTTGAAAATTCATTAGTGAACTATCTACTTTCAGCTAGAAGTTTTGGTTTTGAGCAAAAACATCTTTTACTTGCTCAAACTCTTGGTCAAATAGTGGTCAAACTGCTGAATTCAGCACTTCTGAAATTGGCTAAGTCCAATTCCTGACAGCAGCTTTTAGCCAACTTTAGAGCTCTATATCTTTTATTTTTCAATCTATCCAAACCAAATCAAGTTCATGGTTTGAAAGCTGGTAGTTTGAACTCTTCAAAAATCATGAACAACTCCAGGATCTCAAACTCTAGCTATTTCTTTTTCATGCTCAAAGTCAGCTAAATTCAATTCAGTTCTGGGACTTAGAAATTTTTCTGAGTTCGAGATTTTGGCCGAAGTTTGATCAAGTTTATCTCTCAAACCAAATCTTTTTGAACCTGGTGACTTTAACAAAAGTTGTTCCCTTTGGTTCCATCTACAACTTTTGTATTGGAGTTTTGGAAAGTTTCTACACAAATCTCGAGTTTGATTCAAGTTTTGGAGGGGAGTTCGGCCGCTACTATAGTGTCTGAATCGACCAAGTCGATTCAGACCTCAGGCAGGGAGGCTCGGTCGAGCTGGCGCTGTCGGTGGCCGCTCGCGCCACGCGCCACTCCTCCAGCTCGTTTAGACTCGTGTCGCTTCTCCACCTCGCCAGCTTGGTCGCCAACCCATGCGCTCCCAGCTGGAGCCGTCTCCGAGCGACACCCGACCGAGAATGGCAGTAAACCGGCAGTGACCGTCCCCGGTGGAAATTCACCGCTTTCACTTCATCCTTATCCAATTCACCGTCCCAGTAACTCCTCCACTTCGCTCTCGTCGCCCCTGACCACTCCGCCAGCTCCGCCGCCCTCTCCATCGCCGGCAATCACCGGAAACAGATCACCTTTGCCGCCGCCGCACCCTCACGTGGAACTCCATCTTCACGTCCTTTTCCAACTCCCAGAACCCCTCAATTGGAGTTCTCTTGAACCCCTGATACCGCCCGCACCCCTTTCCCCATTCTTCGGGCAGCGGTGAGTTCTCTCCGGCGAGCTTTTGTTTGGCCGGCCGCTTCGCTCGTGGGGAACATATGTGCGCACTCTAATCCTGGGATTTTTCTTGGCCAGGAAGTGCGGCATGGGGTCCTGAGGGGAGGGAGCAACTCCGGCGCGACTCCGGCCCCTTCTCCGGCGAGCCCACGGCGGCGGCATCCTCCTGTCCGTGAAGAAGAAGGGCCAAGGGTGTCCAATTAGAAGGACGGATCTTTCCAGGGGGTTTTGTGAAAAAGTGCGGGGGTTAAGTGTTTAAGTGGGATCTTTCGAGGGGGTTATCTGGAAAATCTGGGGGCTTATCTGTGAAGAAAGGACTGGTTGGTAATAGATCTTTTAGATCCAGGGGCCTAAGCGCAAAAGTGTTTTCGAGTTTTCTTTTGTTTTTCATTTCAGCATACATGTATTTCTTGTTTAATGCATAGAAAATCATAGGAGAGTGGGAAAATTGTGAAACCAATTTTGTTGTACTTGTTGCATCTTTGGTTACAGCAGAAAATTATAAAATCATGTTGTTAATATGCTGTTTTCTGTGTAAAAGTTTTAGTTAGTTTATTAGCTTTCTGTCAAAATAAATAGTTCTGCATGTCCAAAAACTTTGAGAAAATCACAGTAGCTCTAAAATGTGTTTTGTGAGCACAGTAAATTTTTGGGTTGCATGCTGTCTGTGTAGTTTAAGTTAAGCTTTTTCTCCATGTTTAGCTTGTTTGTGCTGTTAAAAATAGTTGTGAATATGTTTTTGAGCTCAATAAATCATGGTAAATCTTTGTGAATGTCTATTTAGTGTTTCTGTGAAGTTTGGCTTTTTGTGCATAATCTTGTTGCTGTTTGTTGTTTTGGTAGATTTCTAGTCTTTTTGTCTTTTTCAAAATAATTAGTTTCTGTTAGAATAAAATATTGAAAAATTTTCAGTGGTAATCTTGAGTTAAAAGCTTCTCAGAGAAGTTTTTGTGCTGCTAGATAATCTGAGTAGGCTTGTTTAGTTAATTGGTTGCTTAATAACCCTTTATATATGTGTTTAAATGGTTTTATATATCTTTATGCTAATAAAATGTTTTCTAAATAATTTTGGTGAACTCAGTTAAGTTGAATCTGTTATAATCTTTCTTTCTTAGTGATAAGTTAATCTTGTTTAAAGAGATATGCACTTACTCTATAAAATACTAAAAATGGTTTTTGCAACCTTTCATGTGATTTCATGTGCATATCTATGTTTGTACTTAAGCTGTATAACTGAATTGCTGCATTTAAGTTTTTGTATCTTTTCCAACTGTTGTTCTAAGCTCACACATGTGCATCTTCATGTAGAGAACGTGCTAGCTGACGGGGTTTATAACTTGGTGCCTGAGTCCGAAGCCGAGCAGCCAGAGCCCGAGGTCGTTGTTGTTGAGGCAGATCAAGACCCGAGCCAAGACTCGGAAGGGCCCAAGGCCAGCGAAGGCAAGCACCGGAGTGCATCTAACCTTTTTAACGCAGCCGCAATTTAAATTATTTAATTTACAAGTCTTTACTTTATGCATTTAAGTTTTCATAGGAGTTGACTGAAAACCTAGTTGCATGATCCTTAGGAAAACCCAGAGTTTTTCTAGTATGTGTAGGTCGATAGAATTGCTAGGCTGGTTAAACGGTAGAAGTCGAGTAATTGCCTGTTACTCGCGAGAAGCTAAGTTGGTTCTTTCAGCAAGTTTTGTTCAAACATGTCAGTTAGACTGGAAAAAGTTTAGACCGGGCGGAGAATGTTGGTAGGGAAAGGAATGGAATGGTATAGCTCCGCCTGTGTCATTTAAGGCCCGTTCGTTGTTGGCTCTGGGATCAAGATTGAACTGTACTACCTCACATGCTGGGAGTAAGAGGTAGTTGAAACTGGTAACTTATGTACTTTAGCTCGCACTGGTATGTTGAACTATGCCTGACTTCCTATTCATGTACCGGTTAGAGTAACTCATGGCTGACCCGTCGTTGGTATCGGTGGGGACTGGTACTTGAGGGTCGCAGGGTAGGTCAAGTATTTAGTGTTGGCTGAAGGAACGGCTGGCATAAGCGGCTCGACGGGGCTCGTTTGTGCCGTGTGGGTAGGTTAACCTTGCAAGGGATAAAACCGAATCGATTCGCCGTACTCACGGTATTGAGCTCTTGATCACTGGGCAAGCATCGCTAGTTAAGAACTTGAATATGGTTGTTGATCATATGCTGTATGATTTATTAATCAAGTTCTTGCTCTCTTTGTAAAAGTTTTATAAATGCTAATCTAGATCAAATAGCTCAATTAAAATTTGAATGCTAAAATTTGAAAGTAAGGATCTATTTAGTTGCTCTTTTTGGCAAAACAAAAACCCAGCCAACAGCCTTGCATACTAGTGGTCTTAGTAATCTTAAGTCGGTTAAGTCTTGCTGAGTATTAAATTACTCAACCTGCTTGTGTTAACCCTTTTTCAGAGTCTGAGTCTAGCATAGCAGAGCAGGTCGCTGAAGCTTTTCCGTTCGGTGTTCCCGAAGGTTTTCAGTTGCAGTTCGTTCCGGCTTCGCAGGGTGTGGAGCCGAGGGATTGATAATGCCAGCTGGGCTACCTGTGCATTATTATGTTGTTATCGTCGTAGACTCGATATGGTTTAAACTTCCGCTGTGCTTTAAAAACTCTGTGTTGTAATAACTCTTTTACAATGTCCTGTTTTGTAAATTAAATCCACGTGTACTGTGTTGTAAAATTTGTGACTCGTTAATCATCTGTGCTCATTGTGGAGTGAGACTTGCCTCGTATTGGTTTCGACAATGTGATCAGTGGTGTAATCGGGAGTTACCCGACAGCAACTACACGGTTATGTCAGTTGAAGTGCGAGTGTGCTGTACTGCTTGCATTAGCTAAGGGACAATGCACTTGAGCTGACATAATTGGAGGTGGTTCTGCCACAGGAGGCAGCATGGCCAATTCTGATGCTTTAACAAAATCATCATGAGTACCAAGGGAACATTGATAGCCGTGCTAACTCTAAACTTCTAAAGCTTAGTTTACCATCAACCTGTAATAAAATCATCACAGGTATCACGGGGATGTTGACAGCTAGCATTTTCTACATCCATAGTTCGTACCGCACAACTAGTCAGGACACAATATCGAGTTTCTCACATCTGTCTGTCTCAAACACAACACGATATTATATTCAGGCAAACGATTTTATATTTGTCCTTAAGTGTATAAATCTCTGGAAATTTGCCCTTCCTTGTTGTTTTTAGTAAAATGCACAATTAGTAATTTATTAGTATACGAAATTTTGCCCTTCCTTGTTGTTTTTAGTAAAATGCACAATTAGTAATTTATTAGTATACAATTTTAGTGCAAACTTGGCATGCTTGATTTCCTCAATTTTCGGTCTTAACAACTTTTAAAGATGCAGATGCTCATATAAATACAAGCACACTCAACTTGACTCCGATGAACACCCTCAGGCCTCGTTCGGTTGTTCCAGATGTGTTTCCGGTCGAAATGGTTCCTAGGCACAGATATAACTAAAAATTTGTGATAGATAGAATAAGAGGTAGGGATTTATTCTGGGCCAAAAACTAATTTGTGCTAATTTACTTATAATAGATACAATAAGAGACCGGGATTGATTCCATACCTCATGACTAACGGATTGATTCCCGGTGTCCTGTTGTATCTATCATGAATAAATTAGTTCCCGACCGGAATTAAATCCCGACCTTTTATTGTATCTATCACGAATTTCTTATATACGTGTGACTAGGAATCGTTCCCCGCCACATAAATAACCGAACGGGCCCAAAAAAAATGAGATAACAGATTCTTGAGATTGACGGAAAAAATGAACCGGTACATATCTTTACTAAGAGAAGGTTTAATGGAGTCACCCGCATGCGGGCTGAAAAGAGCTCCAGCTCACCCAGGGTTCCAAGTGATAGTGGCGGGTCCCATGGCCATTCAAAGCCTCGCGCAACCCAACGTAGACGTGGAAGGAAGTGAGTGGGGGAGGTGGAGGCCAGCGGCCAATCCGTGCAGCACGCCCGCTTTTGGCTGGAGTTTTCCCACACACTCGCATTTTTCTCTTTCATGCCTGTAACAAAAGGTAAAATTGCAAAAAACACCCTATAAGTCACTTTGAGTTTGACATTGTCCTCCATAAATTATTTTGTTGCAAGTGACCACCCTCTAGTTAGTTTTGTTGCAAAAACACCCCCGGTTTATACATAATTATGTGATCCAACATGTTTTTATACACCGCGGACCGTCAGTGTGATCTTTAGTGATACTAGATACTTTTAGAACTATATTCTTGACACTCCTTGCAAATTTTACAAATAAAATTGCAGATTGCACAAATAAAATTGATGTTGAGAGCTTAAACATTTGCACTAAGTTTCTTTATTTTTATAAAAAATCAGTACAATATTTGTATATAATTCTAATGCAAGTAATTGGACAAAACTTGACTCAGCCAGATTAGGCTCCGGTTGCTCTACATCGACGAAAATGAGTTGTTTCGATTAATACGTGTTCATTGGGTAATTTTTGCAACAAAACTGAATAAGTGGGTAGGTATTTGCAACAAAATCACTTATGAGGGTGAGTATCAAACTCAAAGTGACTTATGGGGATGTTTATGTAATTTTACTGTAACAAAATCATCACGAGTACCAAGGGATATTGATAGCCGCGCTAACTCAAGCTTCAGACATCAACCTGTACGTAATAAATCATCACGGTATCCCGGGATGTTGACAGACCCTATTTAGTTTGCATTCCAATGCAAAAAGTTTTTGTAAGCTTCGTATAATTCGAAGGAACTAAACAGTAGTTCGCACCGCACTATTACTCAGGATACTATATTGAATTTCTCACACCTGTCTTTGTCTCAAGCACATACACGATATTATCGAGATTGATGATGCCAACCACTAAAAAAAAGAGCCGGTACATATATATATATACACACACTAAACAAAAGAGCCGGTACAGATCGATAG